>CAUDMG010000844.1:935000-1021713 GCA_958450375.1 Homarus gammarus
AGTTTAGTGAGCAATGACTTGTGCCATACCCTGTCAAATGCTTTGGAGATGTCGAGGGCCACGACAAAAGTTTCCCCATAATCCCTAAGAAAGGATGACCAAAGATGGGTGCAGTAGGAGAGCAGATCACCAGTAGATCTCGCCTGGCGAAAGCCATTTTGGTGATCCGACAAAAGAGAAAAGTGTTTAAGGTGACGAAGAAAATGAGAGTTTATGTTAGTTTCGAAAATCTTATAGAGGGATGAAGTTAGGGCAATGAGGCGATAGTTAGAGGGATTGGAATGGTCACCCTTCTTTGGGATGGGCAGAACCGAGGCATGCTTTCAAGAAGAAGGAAAAGTTTGGGTTTTGAGGCAAAGGCGAAAGAGGCGAGAGCACAGGTGCCAGGGCTTCAGCACACTCCCTCAGAACACGAGGGGGTATTCCGTCCGGTCCATGCGCCTTACTCACATCCAACCTGGATAACACACCAGCAACCCTACGAGTGGAGATTGTAGGAAAGCGCATAGGTTCAGTAGGAGGAGTAGGAAGAGTAGAGTTGGAATCATCTAAGGTGGAATTAGAGGAGAATAAGGTGTCAAAGTGATTTGCTTTATGAGGAGGAGAGTTGTCTATAAAGTTATCAAGTCGAAAGAGAGAAGGAAGAGGGAGTGCAGAAGTTATTACAGATGCCTTTGGTTAAGGACCAGAAGGATTTACTAGAGGAAGATGTTAGTCAGGCCAGCAGTCTTTCTTTTCATAAAATTCCGCTTGGCTCTACGAAGAATAGCCCTACAACGATTCCTAGAAGTAATGAAAGAGGAGTGGGTAATAGGAGAAGGAGAGAGTTTCATAACTTGATGTGCCCTCTCTCTCTCTCTCCCTACATGCAAGAGAACAGGAGCGCTCAAACCATGATTATAAAGTGAAAGTTTTGGTTTAGATGGGATAAATGCACTCATACCACCCTCTATAACCCCAGCAATGCTGTCAGCACATACCGAGGTTTCCCGAGTGGAAAAGCAACATGTATCAGAAGGAAGCTCGGAGAAGAATTTTCGCAAGGATTGCCAGTTTGCCCTCCGATAGTGCCATAGTTGGTGATTAGAAGGGGGTGGGGGAGGTGGTCGTACCCAGTTTGATTTAATATAAATAAGATTATGATCAAAAGACACTAAGGGGGCACAAATTGAGTATGAATAGTGTGAGGGGTTAGAGGCAAAACAAAGATCAAGAATGTTAGCAAGTTGATCGTGTCGATCTGGAACACGTGTAGGGTGTGTAATTATTAGTTCCAGATCATTAAGTAAGGAAAAAGAGAGTGCATCAACTCCACCTGGCTCATCCCTTGCAGGGCAGAACCACTTTCTGTGATGTAGAGGATCTCGGTGTTGGGGTGTGTGGATAGCAACGACTCATGGCAAGAAGTGAAATAGTCAAAGAGTTCCAAATAGTTGGTAGAACAGTATAGGAAACTAAGAAAAATAGTCATAGTTGGTAGAGATATTTCGAGCCAGATGACATCATAAAGGGACGATTCGAGATCCGTGAGTCGAGCTATAGGTGTAGAGTCAGCCAAAGTTGCACCGACCCCACCCTGGGTTTCGTGCCCGCAATTTTACCTGGCAATACTTGGTAAAGGAAGGCTGGATGCAAAGGTGATTGTGATTGGTGGATCTGTTTCGGCTGTATTACTGTTAGGATAAAATATTAAACAAACCAAAGGTAGAATTATTATAATAATAAACTATTCATTGTTATTTAAGGTCATGTGTTGGTCACACTATACATATATATATATATATATATATATATATATATATATATACATACATATATATATATATATATATATATATATATATATATATATATATATATATATATATATATATATATATATATATATATATATGCGAGTAAATCACTGTAGGTACGCGTGATCCAGGTATATGCTGATAACTACAAAGAAAGAAGAAAACACGAAGTTCCCAAGCGCTTTCGTGTAATTCACATCTTCAGGGGTGAGTACACACTAAGGAGAAGTACAAAACAAGGTGTATATATACAGAGGAGGGTGAGACCAGGTCCACAATGGTCAGGTATTAGGTAATGACCCTACTAATCTTTAAATAGCACGACAACGGTTGGTAGTCAGGTCAGAGGGTAAGGTGACCCAACCTTCTCACCTGGTTACAATTCATCTTAATTACAAAATTGTCCAGTTTGTACATTCCATTACTCAAATTCATGTTTACTGCTTCGGTTTGTTTAATGAAACTAGATTCTATAATGTTCCTACTATCAATTGAATTAGAAGGTAATATTGAGGAGGCATTATCCCAGTCAATGCAATGCTTATTATCCCTCAGATGAACAAACAGAGCATTGGATTCCTGGCCTGTCCTAATACTGTATAACACTTAAACAACATAAATGGTTGAATAACTTAGTGCATAACTACTGAGTCATTGTTGAATAACTTAGTGAATAGTTTTGTATTATACCTTTGGGTAAATATTTATATAATACAAATGGTGCTGTTACAGTCATAAGAAGTTTCCTAATTTTCGTATATATGCTGAAATAATGAAGGAAATTATATTAATGAATTAGCAACTCAACTAACACAGCTGCCACAAGATTCTCGCATCAAATTTTCGTCATTATTTAAACAAATATGCGAACATTTGGAAACTTTTCATGACATTAAATAACAATGAATATTTTATTATTATAAAAATTCTACCTTTGGTTTGTTTAATATTTATCCTGACAGTGATACAGCCGAAAACAGATCCACCAATCACAATCACCTTTACAAACAGCTTTCCTTTACTAAGTATTGCCAGATAAAATTGCGAGCATTAGACTCAGGGTGGGGTCGGTGCATCTTTGGCTGACTGTTCGTGTGATGCAGTAAGGGCATACACCTTCTTTAGAACGGAAAGAGGTATAAAGTTGTAGTTGGAGATTTGAAAAGGTTTTGGTGAAGCTGCTTTGGCCAGTTGAAGTTCAGATAGTAGTAAGACGTCCGGGGAAGAGGTTAATAGATGGTGCTCCACAGAAGGAAAACTGGATCTCAGGCCGCGAATGTTGGAAAAATGAAGTGTGGAAAAAGCCAATCCTCCAACAACCGCGGTGACGTCAGTTGAGGTCCCGGTAGTTTGACGATGATCAGGTCGGCCCTGGGATCCACAACCTTCCCGACCAGTGGGACCCATCCGAGAAGGCCCCACTTTAATATTATTGTCAACTGATTTCATTGGAAAATAATAGAATAGAAAGAATAAAACAGATCAAGAGTGAGAAAAGTTGTATATGTTGTGTTGTCAATAGTAAGAGAGACAGTTGAGACCCTGCAGTTGTGTGTAAATGAGGCAGAAATGCAGATCAGTAACCTGGGATTTAGTCACAATTTTTGTGATGCCATATGGCAGCAGGGTCTACTATAAGACAACACATTATACTTCAAATTGCTTCCCAGTTGGTAGTACCTCCCGGTTTGATAGCTGCCTACTACCTACGATTTGATATTCAAATAGTACATAAGAACATAAGAATGGAGGAAACTGCAACGGGCCTATTGGCCCAAACTGGGCAGTCCCGTTTACACCCAACCCCTATTGCTCATATAAGCATCCAACCTATGTTTGAAGGTATTCAGCGTATTCGAGTTAATGATGATATTTGGTAACTTGTTCCATTCATCCACTACTCTGTTTCCAAACCAGTGTTTACCTATTTCATGCCTAAATCTAAATTTGTCTAATTTAAAACCATTGTTACGAGTTCGCTCCTGGTTGGATAGTTTGAGTACCTTTGTAATGTCCCCTTTGTTTAGCCCTGCCTTCCACATATACACCTCTATCAGGTCGCCCCTCACTCTACGTCTCTCGAAGGAGTGCAAATTAAGATGCTTTAACCTAATGCCCGGGATTAGTCTTGTCATTCTCCTCTGAATTCTTTCTAAGTATTTGAATTCTTAGTAAACACACACACAAACTTACACGGAAATATTGGACATTAGTTGTGTTGATCTGCACTATCATAGTGGTGGATGGTTCGTCCAGGACGTCCCGGAGAGTCTGGTATGGTTGCTTGATGTATTGTACAGCCAGTACAGACATGAGGTTACCAGCGTAGCTCCTGATCAACACCAGCGCCCCAACCATCCACCCGGCCACCACCACCCGTCTCCACCAGTTGTCTGGCACAGAAGTGTCTGCGGAAGTGAACAAAGTGAAACGAACCATACTTCTGGTTTTGAATATATTGAAGTTATAAGTAAAATTGTCCTCTAGAACTATTATACGAATAACTGAAAGAAAGACAGAATATTATTAATTGTTTTATATTTGTTCTATGCAGTAGATAATTTATTACATTCTCTCTGCGCCAGAATCTTTAAAATAATATTTGCCAACGGTAGTCATGATTAACAAATTTCCCTGGGAGATAATGAGTTTCACAAGAGTTTACCAACTTTCAGTGTCTTTGCTCAAAATGGGGTAACACGTTTACCTGATATGATATATGCGATAAAAAATAGTTTAACTAACCTTGTTGTAATAATATACGGAGTAAGGTGAAGCCATCCGTCACCCATACCCATTGGTCAGTAGCTTTCATAGAGCAACACAAAGACAAGATGAACATGGCCGCAGGCAGCAGCAGTAACGACGCCAGGATGAACGCCCACACCAGTGGTGCCAGGGGCAGCAGGAAGCCCCATGGGTCCAGCTCTGGCCGTCCGAGTCCAGCTACGAATCTTGAGTACGATAAAGACACTGGCCAGGTGAAATCCACTACCTCAGCCCGGCTGGCTGATAGACTGAAAGGTCCAGTCGAGAAGTCTGCCTCCTATGTAAACCCAGCAATAGAAACAATATTGTACAGGTGTGAGATTGATGAAAGTGCGGAGATTAGTCACAAAATAATAAGGTAATGCGACATTTCTTATTTTCCTTATGGTGATAGTTTGAATATATCCACAAGCTGGTACATACCATAGTCCATTGTCTCTCGTGCATACTACAGGCCAGTAACTCTACCGCTTTACGTTTTCACGCTGCTACAATTGAAGTTATCACTTAACTAATAACCTGATCACTAAACACATGCCCGATAAAAAAACTCTCACCTTGTTTATTGTTGACGCTTCCCACCACTTACCTCTCTGCTCACCATGCCTACCATTCCCGACCACGACCCGTCATCTTGCTCAGAGCCAAACGTCCCATCAGCAGGGTGCACGTACTTGTACCTACGGTAGGGAAATGATGCTTCTTTAGAACACATCAGAAGAAGACTTGCAGAGAATCAGAAGGCAGTCTATTTTTGTTTTTATTTGAATAAAATGTCCCCCGTATTCAGTGCACTAGTGGACATAATTTCTTAACCAGGGGTAATTTGTTCATAACCATTTGTCTGTCTTTTTCCTCCATCCAGTTCTCATCACCATGCACTTTCCACGCACCTCTCTCCATCTAGAACTATCTTCCCAGCACTTTCCTCACAGCATTTTCCATCGAGTATTTCCCACTGAGCACTCTCCTCACAAAACTATCAAGTACTTTCAACCGATGCAGCACATTCCACCCAGCGCCTCCTATCCGACACTTTCCACTCAGACCTTTTCATCCAGCAGTCACAACCTATAGATCTTCACCCATCAAAGTGCTACAATCCTTACAAGACTCTCCGCCGATTAAGCCAATACTCTCCACCCTATCAGAACCTGTAATATACACAAGTTAATAAATGTAAGCAATTTACACCTCTGGGTTCGAACAGGGCCACCACGGTTAGTACTCAGGCTTTCAGTTAGCCAGTCATATTCCATCCAACATTCTCCATCCAACACTCTACCTAGCACTTCCCATCTATCAAATCTCCAGTCATCAAATTTTACTCATCACCCGTAACCACCAATGCAACACTATCCACCCAGCACCCTCCACCCATCACTCTCAACTCATTACTATCTACCAGGCACCCTCCACCCATCACTCTCAACTCATTACTATCTACCAGACACCCTCCACCCACCACTCTCAACTCATTACTATCTACCAGGCACCCTCCACCCATCACTCTCAACTCATTACTATCTACCAGACACCCTCCACCCATCACTCTCAACTCATTACTATCTACCAGGCACCCTCCACCCATCACTCTCAACTCATTACTATCTACCAGACACCCTCCACCCACCACTCTCAACTCATTACTATCTACCAGACACCCTCCACCCATCACTCTCAACTCATTACTATCTACCAGACACCCTCCACCCATCACTCTCAACTCATTACTATCTACCAGGCACCCTCCACCCACCACTCTCAACTCATTACTATCTACCAGACACCCTCCACCCACCACTCTCAACTCATTACTATCTACCAGACACCCTCCACCCACCACTCTCTACACATCGCTCTAAAGCCAACACTAATACCACACCCTTTTCATCCGGCAGTCTCCACCCAGTAATTTCCATCCAGAACAACCCAACCAGCACTGTCCACCCATCTGTCTCCATCCATTACTGATCATGGAACACTCTCCACCATGCCGGTAACTTTTTTCTTCTCAGAATTATCCACCCAGGAGTCTCCATCCAAAGCTGTTCACTTATTCATTCACTCACCACTCTCCACCTATTGCTCTCTATTCAACTTTTTCAAATCAGTGCTCGCCTCATGATCATTCTCCCCTCATCAATTTTCTTACCTCAACTCTCCACCCGCCACGTTCCGTCAATCAATTATTAACTCATAAATTTTTACACATCACCTCAATCCCTCAATCTAATGCTATACTCCAATAATTCATCATCCATTACAATACACCCGGAACTTTCCACCAAGCATTCTTCACATACCACTATCACTCTCTATGAAGTAAATGTTACATAATACGTCTTTGAGATAAATGTATAGTATATATCAGGTGCCTATAGGAGAGCTCAGGTTCTCAACTGGCTCAGCTATGTTAGTATTGTTATTATTGTCCACTCTGTCTCTGTGTTTTTCTGGCTAAATAAACTGTTTCAATTCAATTCAATGTATGAATGCAACACTCTTCAGCCATCTCTCTTCACCCAACAGTCTTTGCCCAACAACTGTATGTATAACATTTATCGACTATTCAAATCTACACCCATTAACTCTCAGCTCACGTGAAATTAAGGCCTTGTGATAGGTACTCCAGCTTGTGACTCTTGCGACCCTTGGCACTATTCTGGGCGTGGACCTCCTCTGCTGCCACGACAAGGGTTGGTCGGTTAAGGAATCTACAGTAAAAGGCAGATGAAGTTTTAAAATTATGATGTTTAGTATTAGGGAAATAGAAGAAAGCAATCAACATTTAAATGAATATAAGATGTGATACCAAGATGGCTGTAGTATTTATGAGAAAGTTGCTAATTTCCGATATTGTTTCTGCAGTATTTTCGAGGATGTGTGTTATTGCTAGGGAGTTGCAGGTGTTTGCTGTTGAACAAGGAAAAAAGTCACTCTTTTGGGCAGAGAAAAGTCATTTTACATATTAATGGGACCTCTGAAATAGAGAATACTTTGTAACATTTCTTAAGAGTTCCAGAACACTATAGAGGACTTAACAAATTCATACAAGAAGAGATGATAATTACTGTGCTCCTCTTAACATTAAAATACATTAAGATGCGTCTTAATATGACCTAGATCATTGTGATAATGGATTCAAAATGATAAATGCAATTATAATGGCAGTTTGCACACACTCTTCAAAGAAAGTTGATAAACCCTAAAGATGCGAATTTCAATCGGAAGGATAAGCCATGCCACTGAAGGTTCAAGTCGAGTACCTATCGCTGTACTTACTTGGAGTATTTGTCAGGGAAAAGTGGCAAGTGGGTATTGAAGGTGAGACCTCGCTGGGGCGTCCAGAAGGCAAGACGCATCGCTCGGTCCTCTGGAGAACTGTATGGTAAGTGTATGTACACATTGCACCTGTGAATAATACTTTTACTATAATAACTGTATTGGTAATACTTTCAGGATAACAAGCACAGTATGCTTCTTCTTCGGGGTAATTTTTTTTGTATTAACAGAGCTTCCAAAATCAGCCCCAGCATTTTTTTATGTGCAAAATTTGGGCACTACGTATCATTCTTTGATGAACAACACTCCCATTTATTAGTGTATAGTTAATAACTTTAATATAACTTCTTCATTGATTAAGTCATGATCACATAAACAAGATTTACAAATAACATTGAAAATTAGCAAATTTGGAATACAATGCACTACATACTTCAATGTCTCAGGTGCGTCTTCCACAATGACGACCATAGCGTTCATCCTGGAAAAGGTCCTGTGGATGTAGCGTAGGTCAGGGAGGGGCAGGTGAGTTACGGCGAGGAGTCTCGTCGACCACACCAGGAGGTGGCCCTTGAGGGACCACTCGGCGAAGGCGGCGAGGAAGGCTGGGTCGTCGCTCACCACCACCACCGTTACGCACCATGACACCTGCCGCAGCTGTTGACGTCAACTTGGTAGAAGTTATGTGAGAATGACCTACCCGCATCAGTAGTAATGTGAGAGTGACCTACCCGCCTCAGTAGTAATGTGACAGTGACCTACCCGCCTCAGTAGTAATGTGAGAGTGACCTACCCGGCTCAGTAGTAATGCGAGAGTGACCCTACCCGGCTCAGTAGTAATGTGAGAGTGACCTACCCGCCTCAGTAGTAATGTGAGAGTGACCTAACCGGCTCAGTAGTAATGCGAGAGTGACCTACCCGCCTCAGTAGTAATGTGAGAGTGACCTACCCGCATCAGTAGTAATGTGAGAGTGATCTACCCGCCTCAGTAGTAATGTGAGAGTGACCTACCCGCCTCAGTAGTAATGTGAGAATGACCTACCCGCATCAGTAGTAATGTGAGAGTGACCTACCCGCCTCAGTAGTAATGTGAGAGTGACCTACCCGCCTCAGTAGTAATGTAAGAGTAACCTACCCGCCTCAGTAGTAATGTGAGAGTGACCTACCCGCCTCAGTAGTAATGTGATAGTGACCTACCCGCCTCAGTAGTAATGTGATAGTGACCTACCCGCCTCAGTAGTAATGTGAGAGTGACCTACCCGCCTCATTAGTAATGTGATAGTGACCTACCCGCCTCAGTAGTAATGTGAGAGTGACCTACCCGCCTCAGTAGTTATGTGAGAGTGACCTACCCGCCTCAGTAGTAATGTGATAGTGACCTACTCGCCTCAGTAGTAATGTGAGAGTGACCTACCCGCCTCAGTAGTAATGTGAGAGTGACCTACCCGCCTCAGTATTAATGTGAGAGTGACCTACCCGCCTCAGTAGTTATGTGAGAGTGACCTACCCGCCTCAGTAGTAATGTGAGAGTGACCTACCCGCCTCAGTAGTAATGTGAGAGTGACCTACCCGCCTCAGTAGTTATGTGAGAGTGACCTACCCGCCTCAGTAGTAATGTGAGAGTGACCTACCCGCCTCAGTAGTTATGTGAGAGTGACCTACCCGCCTCAGTAGTAATGTGAGAGTGACCTACCCGCCTCAGTAGTAATGTGAGAGTGACCTACCCGCCTCAGTAGTAATATGGGAGTGACCTACCCGCCGAGCCTCGTCGACCACCCGGGAGAGCTGCGCCTGCGTCACGTTAGCGTCCTGGCTGTCCACTGCCACCTCGAACAGCCCCACACCACAAGGGTCCCGGAACTGATCCATGAAGTCCTGCAATAATATCGTATCTCTTATACTGAAATACATAATTTCGTTTATTTTTATTTTTTTAAGTACTGCTAGTGGAATATTCTGACGAAGACAATGACAGCCACGTCCACTTACCGTGAAGACAGCGGTGGCGAAGGTTTTGCCATCTATGAAGAAGAACATTGAACACTGAGGATTGGACGTTGTGGTTAACACGGTTGTCAGCCATGCATGGGGTGCTGCTCTAGTCTTTGATGTGCCTGAGGAAAGAAAATATTATTAGATGCATAGATTCAACAGGTGCCACGATAGCGTGCGGTCTACCGGGACATTTACACTATAGCGTGCGGTCTACCTGGGATATCTACACTGCAGGCTGCAATTCAGTATTGATATATAGTATTATTTATTATATATTAGAGTTTTTTGATAAAAAAACAAAATAGTGATAAATATTTTTTAATGATCCTCATATAAACAAAAGATATAAAGGTGTTGAATAATAGCATAACATCATTGACAAACTCCGTATCATATTCTTTGTAAATGATGAACCTAACCTAACCCAACCCAACCCAACCCCATTTTATAAGGTTGGTTAGGGTCCTGGTGTTCGGGTAATCAGGTCGGGCAGGTTTGTAGACTACGGATATTGTGGTAGACCACACGCAATAGTAGCACCGATTCAATATATACTCGTATATGCAAATAAAACACTGTAGGTGCGGTGATACATATATAAGCTGTGTGTGTGTGTATGTGAGACTCGGTGAACAATTAACTTCAGCTATCACAGATAATCATTCGAGTCATTCCAGCTTATATAACAGAGGACATATGCCGAAGAATTTGAAAGTATTTTATCAATAGCCTCTCACAAGTACTGTATAGTCCCGGACGGAAGTTCTTGATACAGTCAAGGTGGATGGTGTATCATGGCGTATCATGGACTCAGGGGTGCTAAATTACTTACCAAATTACTTAGCAACTAAATACCAAAATAACATTGCCAAGTCTAAGTAACCATGAGTGTTAAATATAAAAACAGAAAATCAATGAAAACATTTGAAAATAATGTTAAAAATTTTCAATGTATGGGAAGTTTTCAAAAATTTCTTTCAAACTTTCAAGGTTGGGGTAAAACTTTAAGGATTAGCAACAAATTTCAAACAGTGGCCCACTGGTCGCTCGCTATCCGGTCACCGTCCCCAACACACACATTATTTTGTTTATTAAATCCACCTTGACTGTATCACGAACTTCGATGCGAGACTGTACAATCCCCGCCCCCCCCCCCCCCAAAAGTGTTAACTAATCTGTCCATACAATTTGAAAAGCTGGACGAAATACTTTGCTATATTCTCTAGTGCTTCGTATGGTTGCTTGACAGTATACAGATATACATGATATATACATTTATAAGATATCTGGTGGAATAGAACTTAAATTACTAGTCATTACAAAATTCTGGCAAAATTAAAGTGGATACTGTACTCATATGAGTGGTCGACTGTACCAACCGTTCTGAAGCATCGAAACACGAGGCTGGATTCTGTAAAATGCTACTCCGACCACAAAAGTGGCAAGGGCAATCCCAAATTGGAGGATCACGGCGCCCTAAGCACAATGAACAGGCTTTGTGTAAAATATAACAAAGTCTAGGATTGCTTTTAGTGTCCTTGTAGGGCGGTTGGTAGCAATCCCTGGTCACAGCATAAGGTCGAGGGTTCAAGTCCTGGCTAGTGAGGTTGTTGATTATATGTTGAAGTCTGCATATATATATATATATGTAACCGGTCGGAATTTACTGGACTTTATTTTCTCACTTGACTTGGGGTTTATTAAATATTAATAGATGGTAATGGCAGTGGAAGCGCCCCTTTGAGAAAATCCCGAACCAGCACAAGAGCACTTAAATCTACTAAACAAAATGAATTGTCCGTGACCCGTGGAAGGATAGCGTCTGTGACTGGGATGAATGAGACACACTGTAATATTTACACTTATATTCCCTCCAACACTACAAACACAATCAAATAATGGTACACCAATATGTGCACCTCTTAACTTGAACTTAAAACACTATTCTGGGGAATAAAAGTTATACATGATATAGAAATTATTAGAACTCAGGCAACAATAAATTTGAAGTATAAGAAATGTTGCTTGCACACATGAAACAGGCCTTAAGGGCTTTCAACAAAATAATATCCAGCACTGAGAAAATGGTATTCAAAAATAAGAAATTAATAACTTTACAATGAATAGGCATTAAGGGCACTCAACAAAATTATATCACTCCCAACAGATGCACACTTCCTAACCTAACTTAACCACTACTCTGGGGAACAAAGGTTATACCTGAGGTCGGGATTATGAAGAAAAATTAGATGCATTAAAAGAATCAAATCACAGTATCATTCTGGTTCCACTTAGTGACACAAACATTCAAAAAACAATACTATCAAAATTATTTAAGAAATATTAAACCACACACGTCAAGATAACATCAGTCACTGAGAAATGGTATTAACTACACACAAATATAGTCACTATTATTGATATGTTACTGGGTCCACCAATACTCGTGAACCATGCTCCACCCAACTCAACATACACCCGTAATAAGGGAGATAAAATGTTCCTCTAGGTATCTCCTAGACTCATGGTGTCAGTGTGCGACCCTGTATCACTCAGCTAGCTTCACTTTACCCCAGGTACATCCATAAAGCGGAAGGGAGTGAGCCAATCAGACCTTGTACAGTTGAGAGAAGCTTTAGCTTCCCGTTAGCAAGAGGGTTTCACTAAGCTGCTTGAAACATGTGGTATTGTGAGCCGAGGTAGAGGAGAGCTGATGACCCCAACGATCGTCCCGTCGTCAGCTGGGCACCCAGACGGCTATATTCCCTCAAGAGATCCTTTGATACCCCGCTAAACAGTGACAGGCCTAAGCTGATCGGTCCAATGGCGACAATCGCCACCCTCAATCATCAACGGCAGTCTCAAACGGCAGTCAATCTCTCGCGGTCTTCACTCTCGCAGTCAATTTCTCGCAGTCAAACTCCGGTCAAGTGGGTTCTGATGGAAACCCTGAAATGAACTAACTGTTAGCTCTAGTTTACTTTACCACTGCCCTATCTAACCCTGTCTGAGATCGAATGAGACTTACTTGTTATACTGCAATAGTGCAACACAGGTGACTAGGCCATGTGACTATTTCTGTGACGGACGCGCAGGGACGTCTTGTTTGTCTGAATGCTTCCCTGTGACTGAGAGAGAGTCCGCCTCGTGTCCTCTCAAGGCGTTAGCTTAGGCCTATGTGACATATATTCCGCCTAACTAATAACTCCTTGGGACACCCGTAACATTATTCAGACTGATAAACGATCTATAATAATTTCAAATTCAATAATAGTCCCTTAACTTCATGAATCGCATCATTATTAATTCGGCAAATTACATTTAATATCATATAGGCCTAGTTCCACAACCTCCCACTATGTGCCGGGAGGGCTCTCTTCCCTCAGACGACCTTGAAAGCTCAGTATCGCCAATGGCGGGGCATTTGAAATTCCTCTGAAATTTCTGAATATTACAATCGACCCCGCTAAAAAAAAGACAGCACTGTCCTCATGTGCTGAGAAAAACATGCATACGACCCCCCTAAAAAATTGTTCTAAGAAACTGCATCTTACCCCTTTAACGTGCTAAACGCAGCATTCCCGTCTTCTTTGTGTGTCCGCACGAGAATCTCGGGACCTACTTTACGGATCTGTAGTGATGATGGTTGGTGTTATATGTAGTGATGATGGATGGTTTTATATGTAGTGATGATAGATGATCTTATATGTAGTGATGATGGATGTTGTTATATGTAGTGATGATGGGTGGTGTTATATGTAGTGGTGGTGGTGACGGTGGTATTGACAGTGGTTGTGGTGGTCATGGTGATAGCGGTATGTTTGTGGTGATAGTGGTGGTGATAGAGACTGGTTGATAGTAGTGGTAATGATGGTGGTGGTAATGATGGTGGTGGTATTAGTGATGATGGTGGTAGTAGCGATGGTAGTGATGGTGGTCCTATATGTAGTGATGATGGATGGTGTTATATGTAGTGATGATGGATGGTGTTATATGTAGTGATGATGGATATTGTCATATGTAGTGATGATGGGTGGTGTTATATGTAGTGATGATGGATGATGTTATATATAGTGATGATGGATAATGTTATATGTAGTGATGATGGTGGTGTTATATGTAGTGATGATTAGACAATAAAATAATAACAGTTTAATGCTAAAAAAACATGCTTTGCTGTACCGCTATTGTGGAACTTACATACACCGTTAATGAACTAATGATGGAAGAAGTTTTGGGGACTGAACAGTGAGACAATGTGGAGCCTCCCAGAGGGTGGCGTCCTACCATGGCCTAGCGACTGAGCCGCCCGGACCAAACTTGGCATGGATAGCAAGTGTCATATGAGGATCTCAAAAAAAACTCCAACCAACCAGATCCGACAAACCCAACCCTACCCGACCCGCTAAACCACACAGAGGTTGAAAAAGACGTGGAAATGTTGTAAGGGCTCCGCACGAGATTTCGGAAACTACTTTACAGATCTGTAGTAATGATGGATGGTGTTATATGTAGTGATGATGGATTGTGTTATATGTAGTGATGATGGATGATGTTATATGTAGTGGTGATGGATGATGTTATATGTAGTGATGATGGATGTTGATATATGTAGTGATGATAGGTGGTGTTATATGCAGTGATGATGGGTGGTGTTATATGTAGTGATGATGGATGGTTTTATAATAATAATAATAATAATAATAATAACAATAATAATAATAATAATAATAATAATAATAATAATAATAAACGGTTTATTGAAAAAGTTTGCAGCCCGAAGGCTGAAAATATGCATTGGACATAAATGACTTATTACAAATATTGGTGGTTTAACAAAAGCCTTCATTAGAGAAAGGTGAAGGAACATACAGTGAACATACAGATTAATGTTTACTTACGTAGATCATGTGAGCTGAGGTATTGAACAGCAGACAAGTAGTGTAGTAACTCCTTCACAGATGGCGTTATGAGGGGCATCACGTGGAGTACTAGTTCCCTCACAGGTGGTGTTATGATGGGCTTGACGTGGCGTAGTAATTCCCTCACAAATGGTGTTACGAAGGGCCTGATGATGTAGTAGTTCCCTCACAGATGGTGTATGAGGGGCTTGATGATGTAGTAATTCCCTCACAGATGGTGTTATGAGGGGCCTGATGTGGTGTAGTAATTCCCTCACAGATGGTGTTATGAGGGGCCGGATGCGGTGTAGTAATTACATCACAGGTGGTGTTGTGAGGGGCATCATATGGCGTAGTAATTACCTCTCGGATGGTGTTATGAGGGGCATCACGTGGTGTAGTAATTCCCTCACAGATAGTGTTATGAGGAACTTCACATGATGCTGTAGCAACTCATTCAATACGTGGTGTCGTGCATAATGGGGACACCACGTGGTCTGTTGTCACAGGACTTCACTCTCTCAAGTGGGTGAGGTGTGGTCCCAGGCCTCTCTATCGTGGAGTCTCAGGGGAATTATCACTGGGTACCTGGGACCTCACTGTGTGAAGGTTTGCTTGGCTCAGACTCAACTTCCGAGTTGTTTTTCACTGACTTAAGCACTGTTCACCTCTATTCAACACTGGTTCCATTCCTTTCCCAAATGAAATAGTAACTTCTGGCGAAAGCTTGTTGATATTCCGGTGGGGAGAAGGGTTCAGGGGAGGGAGTTGGTATGGGCCAACATAGCAGTTGACGTGGCTGCTGCTGAGTAGCGCCAGGTGCGTCTGACCCGTCTTGATGATGGATGATGTTATATGTAGTGATGATGGATGTTGTTATATATAGTGATGATGGGTGGTGTTATATGTAGTGATGATGGATGGTGTTATATGTAGTGATGATGGATGGTGTTATATGTAGTGATGATGGATGGTTTTATATAGAGTGATGATGGATGGTGTTATATGTAGTGGTGGTAGTAACGGTTATAGTGACAGTGGTAGTGGTGGTCATGGTGATAGCGGTATGTTTGTGGTGATAGTGGTGGTGGTAGAGACTGGTTGATAGTAGTGGTAATGATGATGGTGGTTGTAGTGATGATGGTGGTAGTAGTGATGGTAGTGATAGTGGTGCTATATGTAGTGATGATGGATGGTGTTATATGTAGTGATGATGAATGGTGTTATAGGTAGTGATGTTGGATGTTGTTTGTTTTTGTAGTGATAATTAGACAATAAAATAATAAGAGTTTAATGCTAAAAAAATATACTATGCTGTACCGTTGTAGTGAAAAACATGGTGGAATTTACATACAAAGTTAATGAACTATTGGTGGAAGAAGAAGTTTTGGGGACTGAACAGTGAGACAATGTGGAGCCTCCTGGAGGGTGGCGTCCTGCCATGGCCTAGCGGATGAGCCATATATATATATATATATATATATATATATATAGTCAACGACCTCACCAGCAAGGAATCGAACCCTCGACCTACTGGGTGGCCCTAGGGAACGCTTACCGGCTAGCCCACAAGGACACTAAAAGCAGTTCTAGACTCTGTTATATTTCACACAAAGCCTGTTCATCGAGCTGATGGCGCCGTGAACCTCATTGGGGAACTGCCCGTGCCTCGTATGTGGTGTCAGTAGCATTTTACCGAATCCAGCTGGTATGAAACGCGAGGTACATACTGTATATATACTTCATTTTTAGTCCATTTAACACGCAGACTTTGAACATATAGTCAACGACCTCACCAGCAAGGAATCGAACCCTCGACCTACTGGGTGGCCCTAGGGAACGCTTACCGGCTAGCCCACAAGGACACTAAAAGCAGTTCTAGACTCTGTTATATTTCACACAAAGCCTGTTCATCGAGCTGTGGGCTAGTATATATATATATATATATATATATATATATATATATATATATATATATATATATATATATATATATATGAGCATATATATATATATATATATATATATATATATATATATATATATATATATATATATATATATATATATATATATATATATATATATATATATATATATATATATATATATATATATATATATATATATGTAACCGGTCGGAATTACTGGACCTTTAATTTCTCACTTGACTTGGGATTTATTAATTATTTGATGGAAATTGCAGTGGAAGCGCCCCTCGGAGGAAAATCCCGAACCAGCACAAGATCACTTAAATTTACTAACAAAATGAATTGTCCGTGACCCGTGGAAGGATAGCGTCTGTGACTGGGATGAATGAGACACACTGTAAAATTTAGACACTTATATTCCCTCCAACACTACAGACACAATAAAATAATGGTACACCAATATACGCACCTCTTAACCTGAACGTAAAACACTACTCTGGGGAATTAAAGTTGTACAATGTACATGATATTGAAATTATTAGAAACTCAGACAATGCCTCATTAGACAACAATAAATTCAAAGTATTAAGAATTGTTGCTTGCACACATGAAACAGGCCTTAAGGGCTTTCAACAAAATAATATCAATCACTGAGAAAATGGTATTAAAAAAATAAGAAATTAATAACTCTACAATGAATAGGCCTTAAGGGCACTCAACAAAATTATATCACCCCAACAGATACACACTTCCTAACCTAACTTAAACACTACTCTGGGGAACAAAGGTTATACCTGAGATTGAAATTATAAAGAAATTTTAAATGCATTAAAACAGTAGTTCTCAACCTTGTTTGCCCCATGCACCCCTTTCACCATATGTCAGAATGTCATTCCCCCCTCCTTTCCAAGATTGTCTGCCTCAAAAAGTGCATTCCAAATAATATGCATATAATACTGGAAATCCTTTATTTTTTCCATATTAGTACCAGTTCCCCCCCCCCCCTGAAAACCTGAGAGGGGGAAATTCCCCCCCCCCCCCCCCGGTTGAGAACCCCTGCATTAAAGGAACTAAATCACAGTATCACTTACAACATAAGGGAGAAAACTCATCTGAAGAAGAGTTCCCTCATTCTCTGGTTTCAATTAGTGACACAAACATTAAAACAATACTATCACAATTATTTAAGAAATATTAATTACACACAGCAAGACAACATCAGTAACTGAAAAAAATATTATCACTAGATTAAGAAGTTACTGAGTTCACCAATACCCATAAACACATGCTCCCTAGCCTAACACATAGATTCCACCTGCACTCTGTAGTTTTTTAAGCCACAACCAACAGGCACCTTTAGTTTAAGGCCCAAGTCAGCCTTTCTCAACCTTGCAAATGTACCTCTAAGTTCAACTAGACTCTTGGTCCCAGTGTGTGACCCTGTGTCACTCAGCTGGCTTCACTTTACCCCCAGTACATCCATGAAACGGAAGGGAGAGAGCCAATCAATTGAATTACAAGGTAATATTCAATTGACAGTAGGAACATTATAGAATCTAGTCTTATTAAACATACCGAAGCAGTCAACATGAATTTGAGTAATGGTATGTACAAATTGGATGATTTCGTAATCAAGAAGATTTGTAACCAGGTGAGAAGGTTGGGACTGCTTACCCTCTGACCTGACTACCGACCACTGCAGTGCTTTTGTGAAGATAAGAAGGGTCATTACCTATACCTGACCACTGTGGACTTCATCTCACCCTCCTCTGTATATATATATATATAACTTGTTCTGTACCTCTCCTTAGTTTGTACTCACCCCTGAAGATGTGAATTACACAAAAGTGCTTGAGAATTTCCTGTTTTCTTTTTCCTTGTGGTTATCAGCATATACCTGGATCAAGCGCACCTGCAGTGATTTACTTGTATATATATATATATATATATATATATATATATATATATATATATATATATATATATATATATATATATATATATATATGTATATATATATATATATATATATATATATATATGCTGATAACCACAAGAAAGAAGAAAACACGAAGTTCCCAAGCGCTTTCGTGAAATTCACATCTTCAGGGGTGAGTACAGACTAGGGAAAGAAATACAATTCAAGGTGTTTATATATACAGAGAAGGGTGAGACAAGGTCCACAATGGTCAGGTATTAGGTAATGACCCTACTAATCTTTAAATAGCACACAACGGTTGGTGGTCAGGTCTGATGGTCAGGTGACCCGGCCTTCTCACCTGATCACAAATCTTCTTAACTACAAAATTGCCCAGCTTGTACATGCCGTTACTCAAATTCATGTTGAATTCTTCGGTATGTTTAATAAGACTAGATTCTATGATGTTCCTACTATCAATTAAATTACATGGTAATATTGAGGAGGCATTATCCCAGTCAATGCAATGCTTGTTATCCCTCAAATGAACAAACAGAGCATTGGATTCCTGGCCTGTCCTAACACTGTATTTGTGTTGTTTAATTCTAGTTGCAAGATCTTTACCTGTCTGGCCTAAGTAAAACATATTACATTCCTTGCAAGGAACTTTATAAATGCAACCAATTGTGTTGTTGGGGGAGTTCTTGATTAACATTTGTTTAACAGTGCATGAGTTTTTAAATGCCACATTGACGTTCCAGGTTTTTAGTTGTGAAGGAATGTGTGAGAAATTTTTGTGAAATGGCAATATTAAGATATTCTTATGGTCATGGGTGGGCTTGGGATCAGTTCTATAAAAAGTTTTCTTAGTAATGTTTAGGCATTTGTCTATGAAAGATCTAGGGTATTTAAGGTTTGAGCCAATATTATATATATATTTGTATTCCTCATCGATGAATTCCGGACTGCAAATTCTCAAGGCACGTAAAAACATTGTTGAAAATACTGACTGTTTGACTTTATTATGGTGGGCAGAATAATAATGAATGTATGAACACTAGGGGGCAGGGAAAAAACACTTATATTTGAGTTGTAGGCTGCACTTTTCAGGCATCGTTTGTATGGCTGTAACAAACACCTGTGCAAAATTTCATGCCATTTCATGCATACTTACCCTGCCGCATCGCGAACGACTTTTTGTCAACTTTTAGTGTATACCAAAAATTAGGTGTCATTTAATGTTTTCCAGGATAATGATAAATTTTACATGGGTGACATCGATTTAATTCACATGTTATTTTACAGGTACACCGTATAGAAAATCATTACAAGTTCATATTGAAATTCTTTTTTGTGCGGAACCTTGGCATCATTTTCCTAGACAATAATCTTTGCCTAATATATCCATCTCTCGATTCGTATCCCGTCACTTCAGTGCAAGCTTCAGTCATCACTTTTATGCCTCTCTCGACCGCCTGAGTGCTGTTTGGCCACTTGGGCACCACTAATGGTGTCTCAAGAATGTCATTAACCTGTAGATTTGACAGAGAAGCAATGTAAGGAGGCTCAGTCTTGAGTTCATTCCTCCAGTTAATCATGGAATGATAGTTTTTTGCTTGCCACTTTAGTTTCGGAGTCACCACCTTTCTCATGTTGACTACAGGAGGCACATCCTCATTCCCATCTCCATCTTTACCCTCCTCATCAGTATAGTTTAACAAATTCTCGTCAACAGCAGCATCAGAATCTTCCTCCTCCTCTTCAGATCTGCCAATGCATTCTTCCTTTTGCTGATTCTCCTCTCTAATTTTTCTTATCATTGAGACAGCTTTTTCTCTAACAGTCATGTCCTCATCTGCACACATACCAAGAAGAAGTTGATCTGCGTGGGCGAAGTATGCATTTCTCTGGACAGCCTTCTTCACTATCGTCTCCTCCTCACTATTCAGGTGTTTCATATATAGCAGGGACTGGAATACGTTCCTTGAGCCGTGTGTTACGTCAGGGTGTATCTTGATGTAAAACCACATTGGAGCACTGAACTTTATTATTGTAATGACAATTCTTTTCAACTCATGGCTGGGTCTTGATGTTGCTACATTCAGCCTGAGGATTCTACTCCATAAGGTGTTCCACCTTGACACACAGGGAGGACCTGGCTCAATAGCAGCCAAGTCATCTTCAACAACACCTGTGATAACTCCTTTGCAAATCCTATACAGGTATTTCTGATCCCAGGACAGATCTTTCTCCACTTCATCATTAAACACAGGGAAATCAGGGAAACTGACTGGCTGGAAGGCGACAACTGGAAGCTCAGACAAAGACTCCTTGATCTGCTTTCCAATGGGACCACGCCAATGCTCAGGACCACTTGGTATACCATCATAGTGATAAAAAACTGCGCGGAAAGGCAGCTCATTTCCGTGAAGCTGACATATGAAATAATGGAGCGGGTGACCAAGTAACATTTCAAGATGATGAATGACTCCATTTTCTGATCCTACATTTACATTGGTTCCATCACAACCAACACACACAATGGGCTGACTGAGGAAGCACGTGGTGATCCTGCGGTGTGAACTGCTTAACGGTAACTATTTGAATAATTTCAAGTGCGCCAACTTACCCAGGTCTCCCCTACATTACAGTACAGTAACACAACATTGAGAAATGAAATGAGAAAAGGCTGATAATCAATATAGACATAGCACCATACTTATCTGCAACAAGACAACTTAAATGAAATAAGAGATATGAAAAAAAGTTGATAAACACTGAACAGAACATTGCACCGCCACAGCGGCTGTTTGGCTAGTACTGTAGGTAAATTTAAAAATTTCAGTAGAAAATGCGGCAGACTAAACCTCGACATATCAGCTTCAAATTTGGCATGGAGTCTTAGATATGTATAAGGAACAATGCTTGAAGAGTGCAGCTTTGAGCAAAATTTCACTGCCCCCTAATGAACACACATTAGTTGGTTTTCTATAAATACTGAACTTAAAAGTGTTACCTATTCTGTGTATCAGACAGTCTAGGAATGGCAATTTACAGTCTTGCTCTAATTCCACAGTGAATTTGATCGAGGGGGCTAAGTTGTTAAGTTGTGGCAGGAAAGCTTTTAGGTCCTCATTACATGGCCAGAGACATAATACATCATCAACATATCTAAACCAGACTGCTGAGGGTGGTAAAATATTACTTAATAGTTTCTTTTCAAAGAATTCCATATATAGGTTGCTTAATACAGGTGAGAGTGGATTACCCATTGCCATACCAAATTTTTGAGCATAATATTCCCCATTGAATTCGAATTTGCAATCCTTAATACATAGTTTGATGAGTTCGATGAAGTCGTCTTTCGAGACGGGCAGTGAAATGTTATCCAGGGAATCTATGAGGAACTCTAGTAAATCATCAACTGGGACCTTTGTAAAGAGTGACGTTACATCAAAGCTGACCAGTTTAAAATCATGATTAATGTGTAAGTTATTGAGTTTATCAACCAGATCCATATTATTCTTGATATTGGAGTTAGAAATGTTGCCAACTAGGGGATTTAGTAAAGAAACTAACCATTTAGATAGTTTATAAGAGATTGACCCAACAGAGCTAATGATGGGTCTTGCTGGGTTATTGGGCTTGTGGGTCTTGATTACACCGTACATGTATGGCAGTGGAGGGGACGTTGAAGTAAGATGTTTAATGAGAGTAGCTTTGCCTCTCAATAGGGACTTCAGTTTTTTGTTGAACTGGGTGTTGACAGTGTTGAGAGGATTATTTATGAGTTTAGAATATGTTGTAGTATCACATAAAAGGTCATTCATTTTAGAGATATAGTCATCTTTGTTTAAAATCACTACTGTGTTGGCTTTATCTGCTTTAGTGACGTGTAGATCCTTATTTTTCTTAGGGGCTTGGATTGCTTTGGTGAATCTTTCTGGACAGTTTGGAACACAAGGCTTGGACATAGATGCATACACAACACCTTTACACATGTTCACTTCTTCACTTGTCAAATTACTGAATTTCTCCAAATTGCAAAATACTCTGGCTATGTCAACACTGTCGACTCCCTTGTTAGAACCATCAAAACTTAAACCATAGCCGAGGGCACACAAGGTATCATTGTCTAGTTGTGACTCTGAATTTATTGACGATGAATTGAAACACATTCGTTCTATTGCACAGAAACTCGGGTACCCTTCTGTGTTTGTTGATCGTTGTTTTAAAAGGGCTAAAAAATCCTTTCATTCCTCTCAAACCAGGCAAGTTCCTACACTTAAGAATATTTTGACTCTGCCCTATCGTAATGAATTTGTCCCGTTAGTTCGGTCCCTCAAGCTTCTAAATATTAATGTTGTTTTCAAGTATGACTCAACCATTACCAATATGTTAATAAGGAATAGCCCAAGTTTGAATGTAAATGGAAGTGTTTATTGTATTCCATGTAGCAAATGTAATTGTAATTATGTAGGTCAGACAGGAAAAACACTGCAGCTCAGAATCAAACAACATAAGTATAATATCAGAACAGCATCTGAAAGCAGTTCGTTCATGTTAGGAATAATAATCACCCCCTTGCTTGGGAAAAAAGCTTAGAAGTATTCAAATCATCTTGTGTCACAGAAAGACTTCTGGTTGAAGCTAGTTTGATTAAGGAATTAAAATCAATAAACCTTAGTGATGGTCAGTTCAAAACTGATAATATGTTACATAAATTTATTTGTCAGTGGCCCAAGGTTAAAAATGCTTTGAAAACCTTTGATCTAGATGTATGATAGTTATTTTGTGGGTCCCTTTTTTCTGACCTGACCTGGCTAGTCACGTCACCACCCTTCTCTTAAGCTCCTCTACGTGTGTGTTGGTGTGGGGATTAGTGGATGTCATCATTATGACCTGACCTCATGTTTTTAAGGTCACCCTGTATATTTAAGCCTCTCTCTGTCCATGTAATCCAGTTGCCTCTGAAGATGTCTTGAATAAAGACGAAAGCTAAGGTACTCCGTTGTTTCCATTTTCCCGTGTGATTTTATCGAGCTGATGGCGCCGTGAACCTCCTATTGGGAACTGCCCGTGCTGCTTATGTGGATGTCAGTAGCATTTTACCGAATCCAACTGATATGAAACAAGAGGTTCCATATATACTTCATTTTTAGTCCATATAACTTACAACTCATGACGTCTTGGGAGGGTTGGTATGCATGACTTCACCCACCCCCATTCAGTATCCAACACAGGGGGTGAGTTGGCGTATAGGAATAAAATAAACCGTTAGGTGATTACTATCACATAGTATAAAGAGACAACAACACATATGCCAATACCTATCGTCCGTGGTCTCTTATTGTTTCACAAAGAATATGCACAGATACTTTTTTTAGCTACTGTACCTCATCTTGTTTATATATATATATATATATATATATATATATATATATATATATATATATATATATATATATATAACCACCAGGAAAGAAGAAAACACGAAGTTCCCAAGCGCTTTCGTGTAATTCACCAGGTAAGAAGGTTGGGTCGGCTTACTCTCTTACCAGACTTCCGACTGCTGGGGTGTTTTTTAAAGATTAGTAGGGTCATTACCTAATACCTGACCATTGTGGACTTGATCTCACCCCCCTCTGTGTATATATATATATATACGTCCAGTTCGCAACTTCTTCTTAGAGGGATAAGCGGCAATTCTAGCCGCACGAGATTGAGCAATAACAGGTCTGTGATGCCCTTAGATGTTCTGGGCCGCACGCGCGCTACACTGAAGGGATCAACGAGTTTTCCCCCTCCGAGAGGAGCGGGTAACCCGTTCAAAGCCTTTCTTGATAGGGATTGGGGCTTGCAATTGTTTCCCATGAACGAGGAATTCCCAGTAAGTGCAAGTCATCAGCTTGCGCTGACTACGTCCCTTAATTAGTAGAGATGAGTTGAGTAATCCATTAGCAGTTTTATTTAATAGGTCATTAGAATCGGGCCTAGTGCCAGAAGCTTGGAAACTTGCAAATGTAGTTCCAATTTTCAAAAAAGGTGATAAATCAATTGCATCAAATTACCGTCCCATTAGTCTCACGTCAATCATGGGCAAGTTGCTAGAGTCAATTATTGCTACAAAAATCAGAAGCCACCTTGAAACATTCAACTTAATTCATTCTTCTCAGCACGGGTTCACCCAGGGACGTTCTTGTCTCACAAATTTGCTTAGCTTTTTCTCAGAAGTATATGAAGCGGTAGATAATGATAAGTCATGTGATATAATTTATTTAGATTTCAGTAAAGCATTCGATAGAGTCCCTCATGAGAGATTGATAAGGAAGGTAGAAGCACATGGAATAGGTGGATCATTATTAAAATGGATTAGGTCATGGTTAACTGGTAGGAAACAAAGAGTCAGAATAAATGGATTTAAGTCAGACTGGGGTGCGGTCAAAAGCGGAGTTCCCCAGGGATCTGTATTAGGCCCTCTGCTGTTTGTTATATTCATTAATGATCTTGATTTAGGTATAACTAGTAGGATTAGTAAATTTGCAGATGATACCAAAATGGGGAGAGTGTTAAATTCAGACAGTGACTTTGAACACCTTCAAAGAGATCTAGATACCTTACATGAGTGGTCAGTAGACTGGCAAATGAATTTTAATACTGATAAATGCAAGGTACTACAGATAGGGAAGACGAATACAAACGTTAAGTATAAACTAGGTAACACGGAAATAGAAAACTCATATTGTGAAAAAGATCTAGGTGTATTTGTTAGCTACGACTTGAAACCTAGAAAACAATGTATTAACGTTCGCAACAAGGCAAACAGGATTCTTGGGTTCATATCTAGGAGTGTGAGTAACAGAACTGCTGACGTTATCTTGAAACTTTACCTAGCATTAGTGAGGCCACACATGGATTATGCGGTTCAATTCTGGTGTCCTTATTATAGAATGGACATAGATTCTTTGGAGAGAGAACAAAGAAGAATGACAAAAATGATCCATAATATTAGAAACCTTCCATATGAAGAAAGACTGAAAAGCTTAGGCTTGCATTCATTAGAGAGGCGTAGAGTTAGGGGAGATATGATAGAGGTGTTCAAGTGGGTAAGTGGGATCAACAAGGGTAAAATGGAAGATGTTCTGAAGCTCAGTAATAACGAAATAACTAGAACAAATGGCCTTAAATTAGATAAATTCCGATTCAGAAAGGATTTAGGCAAGCACTGGTTTGGTAATAGAGTTGTGGATATGTGGAATAGGCTACCGAGTGCTATAGTAGGATCGGGGACGCTAGGGAGCTTCAAGACGAAGTTGGATAGGCACATGGAAGTGCTGGGATGGGTGTGAAAGGGATCTGCCCTGTATGGGCCAGTCGGCCTCCTGCAGTATCCCACTTTCTTTTGTTCTTATGTTCTTATGTACTTCTTATCAGTTTTCACAGAAGAAATTTGAGATGAAATTCCAGAGGTGGAACTGATATTTAAGGGAAAGGAAGAAGAGAAATTAAAGAATATCACTATCAGAAAAGAGGATGTTCTAACGAAGATAAATAAACTAAAGAAAACAAAATCCCCAGGGCGGATGAAATTTTCTCTCGAGTCTTGAAAGAGTGTAGGGAACAGATTAGCGGACCCCTCGTAAACTTATTTACAAAATCATTAGACACCGGAGCTGTGCCAGACTTGTGGAAACAGGCAAATGTAGTACCCATATTCAAAAAGGGAGACAGAGCATGAGCGTCAAATTACCGGCCGATCAGTTTGACGTAGGTAGTGTGGAAATTTCTTGAATCAATTATAGCAAAGAGCATCCGATCGCATCTAGAGAAAAGCATATTAATCTACGACTCTCTACATGGGCTTACAAAGGGAAAATCTTGTCTAACAAATCTGCTGAAGTATTTTAGGAAAGTCTTCGACGTAGTAGATAATGACGAAAATTACGATGTTATTTACTTAGACTTTAGCAAAGCATTTGACAGAGTACCGCATCAGAGGCTTCTGAGAAAAATTAAGGCCCATGGTATCGAGGGGAAAGTTTTAAATTGGATAAAATCATGGCTCACCAATAGAACGCAGAGGGTCAGCGTAGATGGTGTTAAATCTGAGTGGGGCCGTGTAACCTGTGGGGTTCCCCAGGGGTCAGTACTCGACCCACTCTTGTTCATAATCTACATAAACGATCTAGATACTGGGATCAGCAGTGACATAAGCAAGTTGGCGGATGACACCAAAAAAGGGCGGCAGATTAATTCAGGGCAGGGTGCAAATGCATTACAGGAGGATCTAACTAAACTGCAGGGGTGATCTGAAAAATGGCAAATGAAATTCAACACCAGCAAGTGCAGCGTACTTAATATTGGAAAAACAAATACTGATAATGTATACAGCCTTAACGACATCAACCTAGAGAAGTCGACTTGTGAAAGAGACCTAGGGGTACTTGTAAGCCCGGACCTAAGGCCTAGAAAACAGTGAGTTCATGTTCGAAATAAGGCAAACAGAGTATTGGGTTTTATAACTAGAAGTGTAAGTAACAAGAGTGCAGAGGTCTTATTGCAACTATATCTTCCGCTAGTCAGGCCGCACCTCGATTATGCGGTTCAGTTCTGGTGCCCCTATTATATAATGGATATAAATTCACTAGAGTCGGTGCAGCGAAGAATGACAAAAATGATTCCGGGACTTAGAAACCTTCCATATACGGATAGGTTAAAGAAACTTAACTTGCATTCCCTAGAAAGACGAAGAGTGCGGGGAGATTTGATAGAATTATTTAAGTGGGTGAAAGGAATCAATAAAGGGGTGTTACGAACCCCTCCACCAATTGTCATGATCTACCTACCCAGCACTACGAACCACGCCATCTATTGTCTTAATCTACCTACCCAGCACCACGAGCAACGCCATCTAGGGACGAAACACGAGTATGACCCGTCTTAGTTACCACTCCCGGGTTTCCCTTCTCCATATCCTGGTTGTTGCGTCACCTCCTCAAAGTCTTCTTTGTCGGCTCCAATTCGAGGAGAGAGCACTACACTCTGGGAAGTGACTACAGGATCACCTATCCTCTAAACCTACGGCACAGTGACTACCTATCGTTTTCTACAATACTCAGCCTTACTCGTCAGCCATCTCAGCTCCGCACTTAAGTATTTGTAATCTTGTATTGCCTCCCCCACGTCCACTTGCTTCAAATTATTGTATGTTGTATAAATATGTATATACTGTTAATGTTAAGTATGGTTAAGGGTAAATTATAGATAGCTGAATATTTTGTTAAGGAATTTATGGTACTATATTATACACAACAAAAACTCGCATCCTTTGTCTACCCTTTTATAGTCCGATTGTCTGTTTTTTTTTTGTTGTTGCATGTTGGGATCTGGGTAGACTTTTAACAATATTCTAAATCCCCAACTCGTAACAAATGGCGACCGTGACAGGACTCGACCTTAAGTACCATATTCCTTCCCCCCTTGTTACTCAGTGTTAATTATTCCTCCCAGTCACTTCTGTTCACAATTGCTTTACGGTGGTTTAAAGTTTCCTTCATATGTGTTTGCATATATTGGTATTACCGTACAGTAAGAGTGACAGACGTAGGATATTAGGTTCCAAGTGTCATAAGGCTTACCTGTTATTACACGTGGCAGTCGTGTGGTAAGTCTTATCGAGTGTAGGGAAGAATCCGGATCTGTTTAATGCCGTACCCTCACTCCAGAGTAGGCTGCTCCATAGTCACTAGTTTAGGGTGAAGTGATATTTTGGGACGCCCCTCTCTACCAGGACCCCATAATTATAAAGCCTCAATTATTGTTCTTCTCATTATCTCATTCAGGGTCAATCATACCAAACTCAAGGGTTGTTAATCCGGATATTTATATTAATGCCGTAATACGCCTTCCTCTTTCAAGTATCTCAAGGTTGTTAATCCGGATCTTTATATAAATGCCGCAATACGCCCTTCCTCTTTCAAGTCTCTTATCCTTATCTAAGGATCTTATCAGAAAAACAATATTCATAAGTGTAATTTCCCTTGGTATAACTTGGGTAGTTTCCGGGACTTTCTGGTTATCCACTGCCGTGATATTTTCTAGGGTAATCCTCTTATCTTTTTGACCATTAATTAATTTATCTAGGTTTTCTTAATGGCCACCTCAGGATTTCTTAAACTTGGTAGTCCTGGAGGAGTGGAAGAGCAAGATACCATTTCACATCATGAAGCATGTGGAGGAGCGTGAAGAGGTTAATTTAGGACGTGCGGCTGAGCTGGCTGATGAGTACGCCTTGCTGATGGAGTCACTGTGCCGTAGAGAATGTGGTACTTCCCGACATGTTAGGTCCTCCTCTGATGATAACCTTGGGGACGTGAGTGGTAGGTCGAAAGGTCCCACACCTACCCCCCCCCCCCCTGATGCAACCAAGTTCATTTGTTCTTACTGTAAAAACCCAGGCCATACGATCCAAACTTGTAAACACCCAAAGTGTCGAATTGCTAAAAGTAGTTCCCTGGATCCCAAATCCAAACCAATAGCAACCACCAATGTGGAAAGGCCCCATCAGGATCTCTTCTCTTCATTCACCTATGAGGGAAAAATTTCAATCATAGAGGGGTCTCGTTCTTTCCCTATTCGTATACTAAGTGATACGGGCGCAGCACAATCTATCCTCCTGTTTAACGTCATTCCTGATATATCTACCGCATTTTACTAATGAGTGTTCTAATTTCAGATCTCTCATCCCATTCTTCCTATCCTTTAGCTAAAGTGCACCTCCAATGTCCCTTGATTACTGGGAAGTGCAAATAGCCATTAAGAAAGACCCAATGCCTGTGCGCGGCATTCATTTATTATTGGGTAATGACTTGGTAGGAGATCTAGTGGTTCCTAACATAAAGACAGTCGACTCTCCCTTACCTGTCAACTCCACCACTGACCTTAAAGAAACTATTCCTCATCTTTTCCCATCTTGTGCTGTCACCCTGTAAGAGTGTGCGAAATGGGCCCTCTTCATCTGAAACCACCTCCAATATCTTGCTGCCCACAGAAGATCTGTACAATAAGACCATTAGTAAGGATGAGCTCATTACAGCCCAACAATCTGATCCATCTTTGTTCAAACAGGTGATGGAAGACCTCAGTGTGGACCATTGTACATCTTCGGCTTACCACCCACCGTCCCAAGGTTGCTTGGAACGGTTCCATCAAAACTTTCAAATCAATGCTAATAAACTATCTCCTCTCAACTATATAGTTCATACTCCTGATCGCCGAAAAGATTCACAACTTGTTCACATTAATCTCCTGAAACTTTACCATTCCAGGCAGTCAGAGGAAGACATCCCCGAGGCTGTAAGCCTACCTGTATTGCATACGGTTTTGTCAGGGCCGGAGCCGGAGACAGATGACATGGACCTATTGGAGAACTTAGACTTCCCTCTACCTAAAGTGAACCCTGCTAACAGTCACATACTCAACAACTTGGATGAGTATTTTTCTGTTCTGAATCCATCTCAAGCAAAAGATCTCACTAAGTTATTATCAACATTTCCTAAAGTCACGTCAGACCTCCCAGGGTTTTGCAATATACTTAAACATGATATTAAGCTAATCTCAGATGATGTACAACCCATTAGGCAATCCGCATATCGACTAAATCCACAAAAAAGAGATTATGAAAGGAGGTAGATTTTTTGTTAAAACATAACTTAGCTGAGCCTAGTACCTCCCCCTGGGCTTCACCTTGCCTTCTCACTCCAAAACCTGATGGCACTTTTCGTTTCTGTACCGATTATCGTAAAGTGAACCAGGTCACTGTCTCAGACTCCTACCCTTTACCTTTGATTAAAGATATAATAGACAGCATAGGCTGTGCAAAATTTATCAGTACCGTGGACCTGTTGAAAGGATATTATCAAGTGGGACTCACGGATAGGGCAAAAATAATCATGGCATTTATAACTCCATTTGGTCTTTTTCAATATTTAGTATGGCGTTTGGCTTTTCTAATGCTCCGGCCACATTCCAGAGGGCCATCAACTTCCTAATTCAGGACCTAGGTGGGACGTTCGCCTACCTGGATAACCTGGTGGTGGTGTCGGACGGCTGGGACGAACATCTGGTGCGTTTGGAGATACTGTTTGCACGACTGCAAGAGACTGGATTCACCATAAACCTGGCTAAATCTGCTTTTGGCCGGGCCTCAGTGACTTACCTGGGACATATCGTTGGGCATGGTATGGTGAGACCCAAGGGCGCAAACGTTAAAGCCATCTTGTCCTTCCCCACTCCAAGGACGAGGAAGGAACTCATGCGCTTCCTGGGGATGTGCGGCTACTACCGCCGGTTCTGCAGTAACTTCTCCAGCGTGGCCGGACCCCTCACAGACCTTACCAGTTCTGCGGTCCCTTACATCTGGAACCAGAAATGCGACCAGTCTTTCCACCGCCTCAAAGCCTTCCTTGCCTCTAAGCCTGTAGTCCACCCCCCTGACTACACCTTGCCCTTCCATCTGCAAATCGATGCTAGCGGTGTCGGAGTGGGGGCTGTGCTCCTACAACCCGACCCAACCACTGATGTCCTTCACCCTGTGGAATTTTACTGCCCCCAAGTTGAAAAATCATCAGACCAACTACTCGACCATAGAGAAGGAGGCCCTGGCTCTGGTGTTGGCAATAAAGAAGTTTGAATGTTACCTCCAGTCTTGCCCACAAACAACCCTAGTCTTCACCGACCATAACCCACTCACGTTCATCCAAACCAACAAGACCTCCAACCAGCGAATCCTCCGCTGGGCTCTCCTCACCCAGCCCTATAATCTACAAGTCCGGCACATAAAGGGGGTGGACAACCTGATTGCGGACTCCTTATCCCGAGCTCCAGTGGAAATGCAGCAGCTACTCTCCAGACGCACCAGGTGATCACCTCCTTCGCGCCCGCGCTACGGAGGTCTTTGGAGGGGGGGGTGTTACGAACCCCTCCACCAATTGTCCTGATCTACCTACCCAGCACCACGAGCAACGCCATCTAGGGACGAGACACGAGTATGACTCGTCTTAGTTACCACTCCGGGGTTTCCCTTCTCCATATCCTGGTTGTTGCGTCACTTCCTCCAAGTCTTCTTTGTGAGCTCCAATTCGAGGAGAGGACACTTGGCTCTGGGAAGCGACCACAGGATCACCTATCCTGGAAACCTACGGCACAGTGACTACCGACCGTCTTCTACAATACTCAGCCTTGCTCGTCAGCCATCTCAGCTCCTCACTTAAGTATTTGTAATCTTGTATTGCCTCCCCCACGTCCACTTGCTTCAAATTATCGTATGTTGTATTAATATGTATATACTGTTAATGTTTAGGTTAAGTATGGTTAAGGGTAAATTATAGGAAGCTGAATATTTTGTTAAGGAATTTATGGTACTTTATTATACACAACAAAAACTCTCATCCTTTGTCTACCCTTTTATAGTCCGATTGTCTTTATTTTTTTTTTGTTGTTGCCTGTTGGGATCTGGGTAGACTTTTAACTATATTCTAAATCCCCAACTCGTAACAGGGGATATTGATAAAGTTCTTATAATATCCGAGCAGGATAGGACTCGGAGCAACGGATTTAAGTTGGATAAGTTTAGGTTTAGGAGGGAGATAGGAAGGAACTGATTCACAAATAGGGTGGTGGACGAGTGGAACAAGCTTAGCATCTTTGTAGTAAGTGCTGGAACGCTGGAAAGATTTAAAAGGAGGCAAGATGGATTCATGGATGATAGAGAGTGGTAGTAACTCTTGACAGGAGCTGCCATGCACTGGCCAACCGGCCTATTGCAGACTCCATATTTACCTACCTTAGGGTCAACCAAGGTAGGTAGATACCAGGTAGCCTCACGCAGGCCCATAAGAATTCACTAATTGGCAACTCTACTCTCGAGATCGCTAAGCCACGTCCCTTTTGCCACTTGATGCGTTTGTAATATTGAGGTATTATTTTGTAACTAAGTGGGCGGAGCTTATTAAGTGATGTCATCGCTAGCCATCAGCGACGTTGGATGGAATCCAGCGGTCGCAAGCGTCGCAAGTAAGATATTTATATTTATTTTATATATTTAATCAGTGGCTCCAATTAAAATAAAACAAAAATCTCCGTTCCATATATTTATTGTACAACTTTTAATACCATCATAAGCCTTCAAAAATACGTAAATAAAAATTTCATTTTTATTTTCATTGGCGTACATCCTATGGGAGTGAGGCTACCTAGTATCTACCTACCTTTGAGTCCACGGCCAATGCCTGCATACCTCAGGGCGCTCGCCTGCCCCTTTCCCCCGCCCATGACGTCATCTATTCTCGTATTTCTATTAGTTTCCTTGCAACACACGTAACATATTTTGAACTTGGAAACTATCCACAATAATTTGTATTTTATGATTGTCTACATTAATTCGATAAAGTACAATTAAATTTTTATAGGCCTAGTTCAAAATGTTTCCACCCCTTGTCTGAGGGCATTGCTTGGTGGTTTTGTCTTAACACGCTACGAGGCATGAGTGTTTCAGCCTGGCCTACTTACAGTATGTTTCCCTGTTCTAACGTCTCTAAATTTCACATTAAAATTTCTGAATATTTTATATATATATATATATATATATATATATATATATATATATATATATATATATATATATATATATACTTCATTTTTAGTCCATATAACACGCGGACTTTGAACATATAATCAACGACCTCACCAGCATGGAATCGAACCCTCGACCTACTGGGTGGGACTAGGGAACGCTCATGATCCAGGTATATGCTGATAACCACAGGGAAAAAAGAAAACACTTCAGCAATGGACTTGTTACGTGGAAAGCGTAGTTTCATAACGAAGAGGAAAACCAGGGAAAGCACAAACACCTTGACGTCAGTGATTAAAGAAACCACAAATGTTAGTTGCCTCGGCAAAATCTGTGAATACCCAGTCGTAGATGAATTCCTCTTTGAGTGAGAGAACTTTCATCCCGGTCCTCCTTGCCTGGCCTTCCTCCAGTATACACACAGTTTAAAACAAGTATTGTGGTTAGTCTTATTATTACCATACGGGAGTGGCAGCTGGGCGACCGTAACAGCAAGGAGCAGTATCATCAACAAAGGTGTCGTCATCTCTACCGTCTACCACTGTGAAACATCAAACAAAAAGTAAGATTTTATTAAGAAATTTAGTTGTTAAACGTTCGAAATATACATTTATTAAATCTTGATTTGTGTTCTTATAATTTATTGATACAGGTTTTTGTCATAACACTAATCAACTTTGCAATTCAATTTCTGTCTTATTAAGGTTTGGAGAACTTCATTTTTTTCTTTACTCGTTGTTAATTCCATTCTTCTGTTTCCATTGTATTTACATTGCCGTAAATACAATATTAGCAATGAAAATAGAATAAGTATGAGGAGGTCCATCTATATCCCAGCCTTGGTAATGTTGTGACAAATGTTTTTTTTACCCCTTTGTTCACTATTTATTTTTCGGAATTATTCTTTAATTATCTTTTCCTATTCTTAGTTTTCTTTCTTTGGTATAGACTCATAGAGAGTGTGTGGAGGTGGGGAAGTGGGGGCGGGAGTAAGCGGAGGAAATGAGGGGAGACAGAGAGAGATGACACTGGGAGGAAGATATGTATGGAAGAGGAATAACAGTCATTACATAACATGAAAGCATTTATTATACCGTCTTTATACCGTCTTATGCTCACGTGTTTATAATTACTCAATGGGTAGTTTCACTTACTAAATTTAAATCAAGTCTTAACTCAGGACAATGGGGAGGGAATTGATGACACTTTCAACGGTGTCTGTATTTATTTAGCAATCATAAAGGACAAACAGCCGACACTCCTAGCTATCTTCACAATATATCAACGTTTAAAGGGAATTTACCTAAACGTACACTTAATTATATATCTCGCCATGATAAAGCCACCGGCCGATACACTTGTTCCAGGGTACGGAACGCACATGTCTTACCCAATCAGCTCAACTGTGCCTATGACGTCACACTCACAGGTCACTGCGATTGGGTTACGGTGTATGCATACACAGGCGCTGACAGTACAGGCGCGGCTTTTGGGGGGGAATGTTGTGTAAGCTGAATTTATATGCCAATTTTCTCAACATATTGTTACAATTTTATGAATTGTGAAAATAAAAGTAGGTGGCAATACATAATTTGATGTATGTAAAAACTTCGTATGGTTTAAATGAAGACAGCGACTTTGAAAATGATTTATTGTAAACAAGTAAATATAATTTCATAATTAAAATTTAGTGTAAACTTATTAAATGATCCGTCATATTGGTTACTCTATGAAAGATTTCATAAATGACACTTTGGAAAATCTGAATCCTTACTTTTTCAATAAAATTTTGCATTGCTGCTATGTTTACCTTTGTTGAAATCTTACAGGTTGTATTTGTGGCTGAATACAATAAAATTTAGTGAGGTCCAGCACGAGTGTCACCCAGAATATCCCATTACAATATTGACCTTAGAGGCTAAGAATCTTATTTTTATTCAATTCTTTGTTATGACACTGAGGGTATTGTGGAATCTTACTGTATCATCTGTGTGGACATTTTTGTTGTTCGTAAGTGTATGTTTGTGGCGATTGCTGATAATGTACATTTGTGATGACCTTCGTGAAGTCGGTAAAGGGAAGGAGGTACTGGTGAGTTTCACTGCCTGTGTGGTCCCCAAAGTATGTTGGTATTGTGTTCGGCTTACAGCAACACTGTACTAAGAGATGGCTATCCATCTTTGACCTAGAAATTGTGGCACTGTGGTATGCGCGGTGACTGAATCATTAAGTCGATCACCAGCTTGTGTCTAGGCGAGCTTCACTACGCGGGGTTTGTGTCCGCGAGGTTTGGTGTTGACATTGCCTTCTTGCTGCCACCGGTGGACCCACCTGTACACGGTGGTCACGCTGGCGCCTGTCTCTCGAGCTATGGCGTGGAGTGACATACCCCCCACCCACATCCACACAAACCTGACGCGATCTTCCACGGCTGTAGCCTTCACTGGCCGTCGCCACTCCATGATCTTCCTGTGTGAAACCCAACTTATTGTAAAGTAATTCAAACATCATTATATATTTCTGACCGTGTTTCAGTAACTGGTCAACTATTCTTGGAGATGGTATATGGATAACGTTTTGGCTGATTCAATTCATTCATCTCATCACTAATGTGTATGAGATGCCTTTATAAAGAATTGGTTGGTCTCTCCTGCAAGTTGGCGTATGGCAATTACAAGAAACATACTGAAGGGATCAAATTCGGCAACTTTACTCTCACTGTTTATAGTCTTAGGGAGTAGCTGTAAGAAAGAAGAACACTAAAGGTGAGAACTTGGTATTGTAAAGGCTAGGAAGAAACATTGATATTCTGGGTTACACACGGAACCAAACGGAACCTGTACCCAGTGACTCAGGAAGGAATATCTTCGTTCGGCTGCCAAGGATACATAATTATCAACCATGAGTTCTACACTGGGTAATGTCCTCTCTAGGAATACAATAATATAGGTCTTGGAAATGCAAATGAAGAAGATGCATTGCCAGCTTATATCAATATTTACGGCAATATTCAGTGCTAGTGGCACTGTGGCAGTGTGCTTGCCTCTCACCACTGCCTCTCGGGTTTCAAAACTGGTGAGATGTGAGAAGGGCGTTTTCGTGCACTCCATTTCCCTCTTGTACTAACACTGAAAGTACGAAGTACAAAGATAATTAAACAAACCACCGACATCCTTCCCTTCTCAAAGAAGTAAGGAAAAAACCTTATGTAATATTAGATGAACAGGAAAATTGAAGAGAACAATTTGTTGCTCGCTTTTGCTGTTAGATATTGCCCATCGCCTTGTATATCCTCGCAGACAAAGATAATTAGAAATAACGTAAATTAAATATAGAAAATTCCAAACAGTCATGATCATGAGTAACATAATGGAATCGCCTCTTATTTTAAAGTCTTGAGGATAAATATTTATTTTCATAATATTATTGATAATAATATTCCATATCTTTTGTTGGAAGAAGTGACCATAAGAGGACCCTAACACACCTCACAACTCTCACAGAATAAATGAAATGAATAATTGTTAGCTGGACCTGTCAACTTGCGTGGGTGTACACCTGTTCATCTACTTTCTGTTATATGTGCTGTTGTTTCTGGGCTGTAAGCCCTGGTCTGATAAACAATCATTACACCTCCCACCAAGACCAAAGCTTCCATACCAGAGAACTGATATCACATAAAGACAGTAATAACATGTGCAGTATCTAATATAGCCCCTGAAGCGATAATGCAATCTCACATTTTACAAACAATAACCTCATAGAAACTGGTATGTATGTTTTTCTCCTGGCTTGGTTTCATCTGAGTACTTGCTCCATAAGGTATCTTTATGGAAGGGATGAATTCAAAATGAACACTGCGACTCTTGTTGTCTTGCTAGGGTTGTCCAAATCCTTCGTCTGTTGTGTCATATTTTCCTACACAAAAGTATAAGAATATTTTTTGGAGCGAGTATGAACAGGTGAGGTCACATGTGACACCACGTTTTTCAGGAAATTCTTCGAGGTAGTAGATAATGACGAAAATTACGATGTTATTTACTTAGACTTTAGCAAAGCATTTGACAGAGTACCGCATCAGAGGCTTCTGAGAAAAATTAAGGCCTATGGTATCGAGGGGAAAGTTTTAAATTGGATAAAATCATGGCTCACCGACAGAACGCAGAGGGTCAGCGTAGATGGTGTTAAATCTGAGTGGGGCCGTGTAACCAGTGGGGTTCCCCAGGGGTCAGTACTAGGCCCTCTCTTGTTCATAATCTACATAAACGATCTACAGTAGATACTAGGATCAGCAGTGACATAAGCAAGTTTGCGGATGACACCAAAATAGGGCGGCAAATTAATTCAGGGCAGGATGCAAATGCATTACAGGAGGATCTAAATAAACTGCAGGGGTGGTCGGAAAAATGGCAAATGAAATTCAACACCAGCAAGTGCAGCGTACTTAATATTGGAAGAACAAATACTTATAATGTATACAGCCTTAACAACATCAACCTAGAGAAGTCGACTTGTGAAAGAGACCTAGGGGTACTTGTAAGCCCGGACCTACGGCCTAGAAAACAGTGCGTTAATGTTCGAAATGAGGCAAACAGAGTATTGGGTTTCATATCTAGAAGTGTAAGTAACAAGAGTGCAGAGGTCTTATTGCAACTATATCTTGCGTTAGTCAGGCCGCACCTCGATTATGCGGTTCACTTCTGGTGCCCTTATTATAGAATGAATATTAATTCACTAGAGTCGGTGCAGCGAAGAATGACAAAAATTATTCCGGGACTTAGAATCCTTCCATATCACGATAGGTTAAAGAAACTTAACTTGCATTCCCTAGAAAGACGAAGAGTGCGGGGAGATATGATAGAAGTATTTAATTGGGTGAAAGGAATCAATAAAGGGGATATAGATAAAGTTCTTATAATATCCGAGCAGGATAGGACTCGGAGCAACGGATTCAAGTTGGATAAGTTTCGGTTTAGGAGGGAGAGAGGAAGAAACTGGTTCACAAATAGGGTGGTGGACGAGTGGAACAAGCTTAGCAACTATGTAGTAAGGTAGTAAGTGCGGGAACTCTGGAAAGTTTCAAAAGGAGGCTAGATAGATTCATGGATGATAGAGAGTGGTAGTAACTCTCGACAGGAGCTGCCATGCACAGGCCAACCGGCCTATTGCAGACTCCTTATTTTCTTATGTTTCTTATGTTCTTAATTGATCATGACTATAATACATTCACTCGTATACTACGTAAAGCACAAGAACAAAATACACCATACAGAAAAGTTAGGTCAAATAAGAATGAGCCAAGGTGGATGACCAGAAAACTTAAACGTGACATAGGAATAAAGAAAGGAATATATAAGAAATTAGAGGGAGGGGAGGAGCAGCACCTGAAATAGGTATAATGAACTATCTAGGAATGTTAAGAAAAATGTAAGGAATGCAAAGAGAGACTATGAAATCAGGATGGCCAGAGAATCCAAGGCGAACCCAAGGGATTTTTCCAGGTTATATAGAACAAAGGTCAAGGACAAAGTTGGGCCTTTAAAGTCAGGGAGGGGAGAAGTGATAAATGGCAGTGAAGAAATAAGCAAAGCAATGAACAGCCACTTTATATCAGTTTTCACAGAAGAAATTCACGAGGAAATTCCAGAGGTGGAACTGATATTTAGGGGAAATGAAGAAGAGAAATTAAAGAATATCACTATCAGAAAAGAGGATGTTCTTAAGAGGATAAATAAATTAAAGAAGACAAAATCCGCAGGGCCGGATGAAATTTTCCCTCGAGTCTTGAAAGAGTATAGGGAACAGATTAGTGAACCCCTCATAAATTTGTTTACAAAATCATTAGACACGGGAGTTGTGCCAGACTTGTGGAAACAGGCAAATGTAGTACCCATATTCAAAAAGGGAGACAGAGCATGAGCGTCAAATTACCGGCCGATCAGTTTGACGTCAGTTGTGGGGAAATTTCTTGAATCAATTATAGCAAATAGCATCCGATCGCATTTAGAGAAAAGCAAATTAATCTACGACTCTCAACATGGGTTTACAAAGGGAAAATCTTGTCTAACAAATCTGCTGACGTTTTTTAGGAAAGTCTTTGAGGTAGTAGATAACGACAAAAATTACGATGTTATTTACTTAGACTTTAGCAAAGCATTTGACAAAGTACCGCATCAGAGGCTTCTGAGAAAAGTTAAGGCTCATGGTATCGATGGCAAGGTTTTAAATTGGATAAAATCATGGCTCATCGATAGAATGCAGAGGGTCAGCGTAGATGGTGTTAAATCGGAGTGGGGCTGTGTAACCAGTGGGGTTCCCCATGGGTCAGTACTAGGCCCACTCTTGTTCATAATCTACATAAACGATCTAGGCACTGGGATCAGCAGTGACATAAGCAAGTTTGCGGATGATACCAAAATTAGACGGCAGGTTATTTTGGGCAGGATGCAAATGCACTACAGGAGGATTTAAATTAACTGCAGGGGTGGTCTGAAAAATGGCAAATGAAATTCAACACCTGCAAGTGTAGCGTACTTAATATTGGAAGAACAAACACTGCCAATGTATACAGCCTTAACAACATCAACCTAGAGAAGTCGACTTGTGAAAGAGTAATAATAGTGCACAGGCCTTATTGCAGCTATATCTTGCGCCAGTCAGGCCGCACCTCGATTATGCGGTTCACTTCTGGTGCCCTTATTATAGAATGGATATCAATTCACTAGAGTCGGTGCAGCGAAGAATGACGAAAATGGTTCCGGGACTTAGAAACCTTCCATATCAAGAAAGGTTATAGAAACTTAACTTTCATTCCATAGAAAGACGAAGAGTGCGGGGAGATATGATAGAAGTATTTAAGTGGGTGAAAGGAATCAATAAAGGGGATATAGATAAAGTTCTTATAATATCCGAGCAGGATAGGACTCGTAGCAACGGATTTAAGTTGGATAAGTTTAGGTTTAGGAGGGAGATAGGAAGGAACTGATTCACAAATAGGGTGGTGGACGAGTGGAACAAGCTTAGCAACTTTGTAGTAAGTGTTGGAACGCTGGAGAGTTTTAAAAGGAGGCTAGATTGATTCATGGATGATAGAGAGTAGTAGTAACTCTCGACAGGAGCTGCCATGCACAGGCCAACCGGCATATTGCAGACTCCTTATTTTCTTATGTTCTTATGTTTTTTAATTTTCCGAAATTTCGAACGCATATGTATATTGAAGGAAGGATGTAGATGAAATTATACAATTTATAAATTAATTAAAACAATCTAGCTTATTCTAACTTAAACTGATTTAGGAAGACGTTGGTGTTATATTTACCTGTTTTTTTGCGATCATCTCAAATAATCATGCAATAATTATTTGAGGTCAGAATAAGAGAAATAAACCAAAACCATTAAAGCATAGCGAGAAGTATTTTTAGAGAGGTATCTAATTAATTATCATCGTTATGTACTGTACTAACAACACAGATTACAGGCCAAAAGCCACCCACAGTAAGATCACAGATACACAGCAACAAGCTTACCGTCAACTAAAATGGCAGACACGATGGTTCCGGAATGAAGTAGTTGTCAGGCTGAGATGCTGCAACAGAATGACTGTCCTGGAGCCCCGACCAAGAGTTTTTTGGCGAGTGACTGACATTTAGATCGGCCATTGCTCATTTTATTGATTGAAGATACAAATGATGCTACTAATCACATTAGGATCTGAGAAGCCTTTGACTGCTTAGCCACATAAATAGTATGTAGTCTCTCTCTCTCTCTCTCTCTCTCTCTCTCTCTCTCTCTTTCTAGAATGAAAGAATTTTTTAGCCTTTTTAAAACAATGATCAACAAACACAGAAGGGTACCCAAATTTTTGTGCAATGGAACGAATGTGTTTCAATTCTTCATCAATAAATTCAGCGTTATAAATACGCAAACATCTCAAAAACATAGCAGAAAAAACTGACATTTTGGTAGACTCCAGGTGACTCGATAAAAAATGTATGAAACTGTCTACCTGTGTAGGCTTCTGCACACCTTAAATTTATAGTTATGGCCATTTCTAATGATAAGCATATCAAGAAATGGAAGGGATCCATTTATTTCTCTTTCAATTTTGAATGTAATACTTGGGACAAGATCATTAAGCTTGTCTAAAAATTCCAGAAGGTCACTGTTTCTAGGCCAAAACAAAGAACATCATCTACATATCTATACCATGGAGGAATAAAGTCCCCTATATTGGGTAGTAATCTAGCCTAAAAAACTCCATATAAATATAGGCTAGAGGAGCAGAAAGACAATTACCCATGATCTTGCCAAATATTTGCTTGTAAAACTTTTCATTTGCTCTAAACACATTATCAGTTACGCATAACTCTATCAATTTGAGAAAAGTATCATGTTCAATAGTCAAACCTAACAGTTGTAATTTATCTTTACGAAATGAAAGTAGGTCTTTCACAGGTACTCTAGTGAAAAGTGAATTTACATCAAAACTTATTAATTCACATGGTTCGTTGTGTTTCTTGAGTTTATCAATGAAACCACTGCTATTGTGCATATGTGAATTAGATATTTGGCCTGTACGAGGGGATATCATCTTTACCAGCCACTTGGATAATTTGTAAGTAACAGAACCCACAGAACTCACGATAGGACGTAATGGATTATTAAGCTTGTGTGTTTTGATCAATCCATACATATAAGGTAAAGTGGGATTGATTTGAGAGAGCTGTTTAGTGAGATCGGGGTTCTTTTTCAGTAACATCTTCATTTTGGAATTAGATAACTTATAAATATTTTCCAGGGGATCTTTCGTAAGCTCACAATTCATGTTTTCATCACTTAGTAATGAATTCATCTTATCATTACAGTCACTTTTATCTAAAATTATAATAGCATCGGACTTATCAGCCTTAGTAATATGAATATTCTCATTTCTTTTCAAGCTTAACAAGGCTGTTTCAAATATTTTTGGGAATGTTTGAAACAATTTTCTTACGTAAAACACTATGTATACAACCTTTAGCTATGGAAATACCTTCGTGATGGTCAGTACAAAACTGATATTATGTTACATAAATTTATTTGTCAGTGGCCCAAGGTTAAAAATGCTTTGAAAACCATGGAGCCAGATGTAGGATAGATATTTAGTGTGTCCCATATTTTTTACCTGACTTAACTTGACTAGTCACATAAGAACATAAGAAAATAAGGAGTCTGCAATAGGCCGGTTGGCCTATGCATGTCATTTACTGTACAAGAAACCGAGAAAATCACTCATGACCCATCAGGCAGGTGGGTGCTCCACTGTTTTTTGTCAGTACTCTCTCTAGATTTCAGGGGTCATGAATGTTTTTCTCCACTAACACCCGTAATATGCTTCACACATAGGTTCCGAATGCACCCGTACTTTTGAGGCATTACAGTTTGTCAACAACTTTGAAGAAGAACCCCTACGTCCCCCGTGTACACACCTGGACCTGGTTAAATTTATCACATACACCCATACTGAGGAGATAAATGTCTCTATGTACCCACTAGACTCCTGGTCTCAGTGTGTGACCGTTCCTTCACTCAGACTGCCTCAGTTTTACTCTCAGTACATCAATGGACCGGAAGAGAGTGACCGTCAGCAGGTGAACCCTGTCCAGCTGAGGGAGGGTTTCTATTTTCCCGTTAGATAGAGTTGGCACTAACTGACCGAAGATGTGTGGTGTTATGTGAACCAAGGTGGGGAGATTTGATGACCCCAAAACGATCATCAACCAAGGGCGGACACTGGTCCCACGTAGTTAGTTGTCAGGGACGCTCGTTCACTTCGGGCGTCCCAGCTACAACCCCGCTAACCAGTGACCAACACCGACAGCTCAATCCGCTCAAAACCGCGTGGACCGCTCAAACTGCTTCGACCACGTGGTTTCTCAGAGACCCTGGAAGAAACTCTCTGTTAGTTATTGTTAACTTCTTCTCCGCCCTATCTAAACCCTGTCTGAGATCGAATATAACTTACTTGCTACACTGATGGACGTGCACACAAAGAGACCAGGCCACGTGATCGTTTTCCTGGGCCGCAACACCAGACTCCGTCCATGAAGAGTGATGATGCGACCGCGTTGACTAAGAAGGTTGTCTTGATGGTTCATAACCATGGGTGTTGGAGGTCGAGAGTAACCATTTGGTTCTTTAGGGCCACCATCACCTTGGGTTAGTGATGATTAGCTGTCTTTATATTCTGTGAGTGGCTCACGCTAACGTGAGTTGCCTTTGCCCTACAGCAAATCAGATAACAGAAAATCAAACAAATATTATTTTACTTCATAAGTTCGTGACAGTTGCGTGAAATACTGGGTATCACTTGTGTTTGTGTTCTCATTATAGATGCCGCATCGAAATGAGAGGACGCAACATTATTTAATTTCCAAATTGTTTTTAGTGGTTTGACTACTGAAGTAGAAATTGGGTGGTGGAGGCAAGGTTGCCGTAGCACCTAGTGCATAACATATAAGTTTATCATTTAACATCTTTAAACAACAGCTTTGCATCACAAATTGTCCATTTGATTAATAATAATAATAATAATAATATAACTGATTCTATACCGGACTGTTGCCAACTGAACTATTTTTGTTCATTTCAGTTTGTATTACAATAAATATGTTTCCCACTTCCTGGTTGTTTGATTGCTAATTAATCCCTTCACTACGACATTTTCTTATTTATTTTATTCTGGCTATCGCCAGACGATTTTATTCAGCTGGGGAACTTCCATCTCGTAGTCAAGCGGTTAAACAAAACTTAGCTGCGTCTACAAGATATAGATTCAAACATATCCAAAATCCATTTGCTTATAAATGCCCGCTTGCGCATGAATTAATTCCCTTTCATCCTATTGTAAAAAAAAAAAATCATCTGGTTAGTATTAGATAATTGCATTCAAGTGAGGAAACCCCGTCGGTATTGTCAAAGCGTTATTCTGCAATGTAATGTCGCCCAACTGATATACTGTACACACAGCAAAAAAAAGTATCGCTCAGGGGGGTCTGACTTCCGTAATGATTACGGCAGACTTAACTCCTGGGGATTAATTGTCGATAATGGCGAGTGCTACTTGTGAGCAGGGCTGTGCCCTTCTGAGGGCCGAGCTACTGGCCGAGTTAGTGAAGGTCAAAGAAGAAAACTTGAAATTAAAGAAAGTGATAGCGAGGATGAAGGAGGAAGACACGAGACAAGGAAAGCCCGTGTCTGACAAAAAACTCAGGAGAATGGATGATTGTGAGGAGAGAAACGACCAAACTGGTGGTGAAAAAAGACACCAAGGAAACGACAACAGCTAACTGTAAAAACACTTCTAGTCCTTTTATAGACGAATTGGATGTTAGCATAGTTAGGGACAGGGCTGACAAGGAAGGCATGAAAACCTTAATTGTTGGCGAATCCCAGGTACTGTACGTGGATAGAGCTTTTGTGGTTGCAATAAAAATAGGATGAGGGTTTGTTTGCCAGGAGCTGGGGTGGGGGATATAGTTGATAGGTTGGACAATATCTTGTCTGGTAATGGGAACAAACTCATTATCTGCCTCAGTTCAGGAGGCAATGGTTTTGGCCGGTGTTGGAGTGAGGAGCTTCTTGATAAATTCAAGACAGCTATAGAACATATTAGGGTGAAGGAGAGTAGGCAATGAATGGTTGTCAGGGGCAGTTGGTGTTAACAGCCGTCTTGATAGATATTGCAAGTCAATATCAGTCTCATTCATTGACAACTGGGACAACTTTTACGGTAGAAGGGACCTTTATACTAGGGATGGGGTGCATCTGTCTAGGGATAGGGTGGCAACCCTGGATGGCTTTCTCGAGAGGCCAGTTCAAAATATGCAAAAATCTTTAAACTGCTAGGGGAACATATGGGCGCGGATGTGGAAGGGACGCAGTGGGAGCGGGTAAACAAGTGAAAGGTTACAGGGAAATAGTGCTAGGAATGATGAAAAATTAAATTTGGCAGGGAGTTAAATCCTAAATGCATCAAAGGGAGGACTCAGATCACGACTAAATTAAATGTCTACTACACAAACAGTAGAAGTATGAGAAACAAAATGGATGAAATCAGGGCGTTGTTATATATCGAAAAAGTCGATAAAATAGCATTCACAGAAACAAAGATAAACTTCGACTCACATGAGTTACCTGCCAAATAAAAAATTGCAGGTTACAAATTATTCCATACCAATAGGCAGATTAGGAAAGGAGAGGGAGTAGCAATCTATGTCAGGGATAATCTGAAGTTTGAAATAAAAAAGAAAATACTGAACTTAATACAGAAACAATTTGGATAGAATTAACCGATGGCAGGAAAAAACTAATAGCAGAAGTAATATATAAACCTCCTAATCTTGATAGAGTTAATGAGCGACTTATTTGGGATGAAATAAGAACATAAGAACATAAGAAAATAAGTATTCTGCAATAGGACAGTTGGCGTGTGCAAGGTTGGTAATATCCAGAGTTACTACCACTCTCTATCATCCATAAATCTATCCAGCCTCCTTTTAAAGCTTTCCAGCGTTCCAGCACTTACTACAAAGTTGCTAAGCTTGTTCCACTCGTCCACCACCCTATTTGTGAACCAGTTCCTGCCTATCTCTCTCCTAGACCTGTTGTTGTTGTTGAGATTGTCGGACCGTAGCCCGACACGGGCCCTTGCCTATAGGCGGCCCGTTTGGTGGTTCCGGCTGGAGCTCCAGGAGCAGCCAGACCGGATTGGGATTGGAGGTGGTCCCACCTGCAGATTGGAAGGATACTGCAGGTTGCAAGTGTGAGCGGACCCCCGATCAGTGGACGCTTACCACCAACCCCCACTCTTGGACGTGGTCAGTTTCGGAGTGGCGCGCCCCCCGAACTGGGGTCCGCACTTGCTGGGAGAGGATACTTTCTAAGCTATCTGGGTGGTGGGTATCGTGTGATGACCCGGAGTAGGTGGTGAATGTGGTCTGTTTGGGCCTTTCGGGTTGGAGTGGCCGCTGGTGTTGTGTGTGTTTCTTGGGAGATTTGAGTTCTGTTTCGGAGACTTTGTGTGACCTCGCAGTCGAGGAGATAGTGTTCAAGTGGGTTGGCTGCTGGCTCCTGACAGTAGGTGCATTCCATGACGTCATTTCCGATCATCTGCCAGGAGCACTTGTACCCTAGTCGTAGTCGATGAAGGCTGACTTGGGTTTGTCTTGGAGTTTTCTTGTCAGCGAAAGGTGGTTCCCCTTTTGTGGCCGCCAGGTACCATTTGGCTGATTGGGAACCAGCGTTGAATGCGTGAAGGAAGCTCTTTTTGATGTGGAGCTTGCTAGATTTTCTGAGGTGATTCTTGATCTGTTGCACGCTTGCTGGAACTTGGATGTGTACGCTACTAGAACGTGTAGCTGCCTTAGCTGCTTCGTCTGCCACGTCGTTTCCTCCGATCCCTACATGACTGGGAATCCAGTGTAAGACGACTGGGCGGTTTTGGCAAACTTGCTTATGTCACTGCTGATCCCAGTATCTAGATCGTTTATGTAGATTATGAACAAGAGTGGGCCCAGTACTGACCCCTGGGGAACCCCACTGGTTACACAGCCCCACTCAGATTTAACACCATCTCCGCTGACCCTCTGAGTTCTAGCGGTGAGCCAGGATTTTATCCAATGTAAGACATTCCACTTGATACCATGAGCCTTAACTTTTCTCAGAAGTCTCTGATGCGGTACTCTGTCAACCGCTTTGTTAAAGTCTACGAAAATAACATCGTAATTTTCGTCATTATCTACTACCTAGAAGACTTTCATAAAAAACGTCAGCAGATTTGTTCGACAAGATTTTTCCGTTGTAAACCCATGTTGAGAGTCGTAGATTAATTTGTTTTTCTCTAAATGCGATATGATGCTATTTGCTATAATTGATTCAAGAAATTTCCCCACTACTGACGTCAAACTAATCGGCCGGTAATTTGACGCTCCCTTTTTGAATATGGGTAATAAATTTACCTGTTTCCACAAGTCTGGCACAACGCCTGTGTCTAATGATTTTGTAAATAAATTTACGAGGGGTCTGGTAATCTGTTCCTTACACTCTTTCAAAACTCGAGGGAAAATTTCATCCAGCCTTGGGGATTTTGTCTTCGTTAGTTTAATTATCTTCTTCAGAACATTCTCTTTTTCGATAATGATATTCTTTAATTTATTTTCTTCATTTCCCCAAAATATCAGTTCCACCTCTGGCATTTCTTCGTGAATTTCTTCTGTGAAAACTGATAAAAAGTAGCTTTTCAATGCTTTGCTTATTTTCTCACTATTATTGATCACTTCCCCTCTCTCTGACTTTAAGGCCCAACTTTGTCCTTGACCTTTGTCCTATATACCTGGAAAAATCCCTTGGCAATCGCCATATAAATTTATTTCTTTATTCCTATCTCATGTTTAAGTTTTTTGGTCATCCAATTTGGCTCATACTTATTTGACCGAATTTTTATGTATGGTATATTTTGTTCCCGTGCTTTACGTAGTATACTAGTGAATATATTATAGTCATGATCAATTGTTGTGTCGCCTGTGACCTCACCCGTTCCTACCGGGGACTAACTTGATTGTTCCCAGGTGACCTCACCTAGGTACCTTCTTAACCCCTCATAATCTGCTGATCGAAAGTCTGGGACTCTGACCATATTGTTATTATTTTTCGTTTCCCAATTTAGGGTGAACCTGATTTCTCTGTGATCACTGTTCCCTAGTTCTTCTCCTATTGTGATATTTCTGATAATATTTTATTTATTTGTTAATACTAGGTTAATACTATGCCTGGATGCCCTATGCATCCAGGCATAACAAAGTCTGTATAGTAGGCGACTTTTAATTTAGCCAAATAGATTGCATCGATCTTGCAAGAAACTCAGAATGAGAGGATATTCTTGAAACAGATGAGGACTGTTTTCTAAGTTAACATATAGCCGAACCCACCCGGGATAATAATATACTCGATTTAGTTCAGTCAAAAAGAGAAAACCTCATTAGTAATATCGAGGTAGGGAACGAACTTGCTAACAGCGATCACAAAGAAATAATTAGTTACCAATTAGAATTTAATGGTAGTCACAAGGAAAATTCCATTAAAGTCCCAGAATCCAGAAGGGCAAACTTATATAGGTTGAAAGAGCAGCTGAGAGAAGTGGTATCAAAAATGGGGATGGATTACATGACCACACACAACGTACCCACAGAGGGCGATCTCACTTTACCTGGAGACCTGACAACGATATCCTCACAAAATATGACGGTTGAGGATGGCCTGATCACGAGAGCTGAGGGTGACGAGTTCCACAAAAATTTAAATAATAAATTACTTAATGCACAAAGGCAGAACATACCACACAAAAAACTCAGAGATGACAACAATGACCGTAAAAAGAAAAATAATTATTTAAGGAATATTAATGGACAAAGGAAGGCTAGAGGTAGGAGAAAAAATCGTGGTGAAGTTTACCTCCGAGAATATTATAAGGTATTGGCTAGTAGGGTTAGGACCGAGATAAGAAAAGCAAAGAGGAATAATGAACTGAAGGTAGGAAGAGAGGCGAAGTCAAACCCAAACGAATTCTTTCAAATGTATCAAACTAAAACACGAGAAAAGATTGAAACAATACAGTCAGATACCGGCGAGCTAACTGATATCGACGGAGAAATGAGCAAAAATCAGAATATATATTTTCAACACTTTTCACCACCGAAAATTTAAACATGATACCCGAGGTACCGATAGTGAAGAAAATAGATTAAGCTAGATAATAATGACTAGTAACGATGTTAGGAATCAAATAGAAAAGCTAAAGCCTAATAAGTCACCAGGTCCCAATGAGATATTTGTCAGAGTATTTGCCCTTAGCAAATTTGTTTAACATGTCCTTAAAAACGGGTGTAGTGCCAGAATCCTCGAGGGTAGAGAATATAATACCGATTTTCAAGAAGGGATATAGATCACTATCCTCTAACTACCGTCCAATACCAGTTTAACATCAATTGTAAGCAAATTACTGGAAGCAATAATTTCAAACTCTATTCGAAATCACCTGGAGAAGCACAAGTTGATCAATGATTCCCAGCATGGCTTCACAAACGGGCTTTCATGTCTAACTAATCTATTAACATTCTTTTCAGCTGTTTTCGAATCAGTGGACGAGCTGCACGATTATGATGTGGTATATCTTGACTTTAGCAAAGCCTTAGAAAGAGTCCCACACGAAAAACTAATAAGAAAAATGGAGGCTCATGACATCGTTGAGGATATTCTAAAATGGATTAGTGTGTGGTTACAGGATAGTAAACAGCGAGTGAGCATTAACAGCACTAAATCCAATTGGAGTAACGTCACTAGTGGAGTACCCCAAGGCTCAGTAGTTGGACCATCATTATTTATTAAATAAATATACGACATAGATATCGACATAGACAGTAACATCGGTAAATTTGTTGATAACCCTAAAATAGGGCAGGTAATTAAATTTGACAAGGACTCCTCAAAACTATAGGAAGATCTAAAAACAAATTCGAATGGTCTGAAAATGGCAGATGAAATTCAATATGGGCAAATGTAGATTACTTAGTCTAGGAGATGTAAACAGTGAAACCAGATATCAGATGAACAGCGATGTTATAGAGAAATTCAAGCATGAGAAAGTTTTAGGAATAATGATAAGTAGGAATCTTAAACCAATAAAACAATATGTATTTGCTCGAAACAAGGCTAATAAAGTACTTAGGTTCATACAAATGAGTGTTAGTTACAAGACCAGCGAGGTCATCCAAAGACAATATCTTGCGCTTGTGAGACCTGACTTGGATTTCGCAGTTCAATTCTGGTCACCGTATTACAGAATGGATATAGAATCCCCAGAAGGAATTCAGAGGAGAATGACAAGACTAATCCAGGGCATGAGGAACTTTCAGTACAGAGACAGGTTAAAGCATCTTATTTTGCACTCCCTCGAAAGACGTAGAGTGTGGGGCGATATGATAGAGGTGTATAAATAAGAACATAAGAAAATAAGGAGTCTGCAATAGGCCGGTTGGCCTGTGCATGGCAGCTCCTGTCGAGAGTTACTACCACTCTCTATCATCCATGAATCTATCTAGCCTCCTTTTGAAACTTTCCAGAGTTCCCGCACATACTACAAAGTTGCTAAGCTTGTTCCACTCGTCCACCACCCTATTTGTGAACCAGTTTCTTCCTATCTCCCTCCTAAACCTAAACTTATCCAACTTGAATCCGTTGCTCCGAGTCCTATCCTGCTCGGATATTATAAGAACTTTATCTATATCCCCTTTATTGATTCCTTTCACCCACTTAAATACTTCTATCATATCTCCCCGCACTCTTCGTCTTTCTAGGGAATGCAAGTTAAGTTTCTTTAACCTATCCTGATATGGAAGGTTCCTAAGTCCCTGAATCATTTTTGTCATTCTTCGCTGCACCGACTCTAGTGAATTTATATCCATTCTATAATAGGGGCACCAGAACTGAACCGCATAATCGAGGTGCGGCCTAACTAGAGCAAGATATAGTTGCAATAAGACCTCTGCACTCTTATTACTTACACTTCTAGATATAAAACCCAATACTCTGTTTGCCTTATTTCGAACATTAACGCACTGTTTTCTAGGCCGTAGGTCCGGGCTTACAAGTACCCCTAGGTCTCTTTCACAAGTCGACTTCTCTAGGTTGATGTTGTTCAGGCTGTATACATTATAAGTATTTGTTCTTCCAATAAATGGAAGTTAGGGCTGAATAAAGGGGACATTACAAAGGTACTCAAACTATCCAACCAGGAGCGAACTCGTAACAATGGTTTTAAATTAGAGAAATTTAGATTTAGGAGCGAAATAGAAAAACATTGGTTTAGAAATAGAGTAGTGGATGAGTGGAACAAGTTACCAGATATCATTATTAACTCGAATCCGCTGGATAGCTTCAAACATAGGTTGGATGGATATATGAGCGATAGGGGTTTGGTGTAAATGGGCCTGCCCAGTATGGGCCAATAGACCCGCTGCAGTTTCCTCCATCCTTATGTTCTTACGTTTTTATGCGTGCCTGTATGGCAAAGGTTTTCACCTACCTATGGTAGGGCCATATTAGTTACGTCCCACAGGACCGGCCTAATATCATTAACACTATTACATTAATTATTTTACACGCATATTCCACTATCCCTCGTCCGTGGTATCATATATTTTCGCACATAATCCGTGCGGTACTTATTTTTTACTGTGTGGCCTGTGTTGTCAGTTGACTTCTGTCTTCAATCGACCGGGTGATGTACTTATGGTATTCATTGTTGAGGCTGGCTGGCTGTATTTAGTGTCTTATGTATTTTTGTTCTTGAATCGTGTATTGATTTAGTTGTCAGTGATATTGGCAACCTTAAAGTAATCTAGTATGTTCATGTGATTAGCTTTGTCTTTGTTATTAGTGGAAAGCATTTATAAATATAGTTATACTTTTTATTTAAGTTTCTTTACACCATTCATCAAGTATTCATTTATTAAAAGGGGCTGCATTCAATCCATACATTACACCGTAGTTGGAGTTGTTCTCGATACAAATTTAAGAACCATATAATATAATTCTCTTTAAATACCTTCACTTTTTGTTTGTTACGAGCCTTGCCCCTTTGACACGTAACAGGATGTGAAGAACTAATGAAACTAATTAATGTTTTCTTAATGAAGAACTTCGATGCCATGAACCTAAAAAAGTAAAGCAAGTATTCATACACTTAAATGAGACTGTCACTGAATTCTTATGAAAACAACAGATGATACATTATACCATACATAAAACTTAAGTCATCACCATCCAAATCATCAATAACCACAGAATGAATATCTTGATTCTCACAATGTACACAGTTATACAAGCCTGTGCAGGGAAGATCACTTTTAATGCATGACAGTACTTCACATTTATTATTTTTATATAGATAACTGGCACCCAATCTCCATCAGCATTTCTTTGAAAGCCATACATTTCTGGATTGGGGATCTCTTGGTTACCACTTGAAAATTGAGCTAAATTTATTACTTGTGCTTGAGCTCCCAAGCAGTGTTGCTTAAAGGCGGATGAGGTTGGATGCATTTTCTCACTGCCTTTCTCTTGAACAAACCAGTTCCACCGCAACTTGCCAAACACTTTGCACTACCTGATCATCATTACTGTTCTTACCATAGTAAACTAGAATGATAAACCTCTCCAAGGAGCTAATAACAGACTCACTGAGAGGCTCTGATGTCTTGAGAGCCTCAGAAGCAGATATTAGACTATCGTTCATGTGATTATACAAGAGATTAAACCACGTCTCCTTTGATATTCCAGCAAATTTCCCAGTGGTATCTGTTCCTGTTAATTAATGTATGAAAGGCAAATATACACTCACTAAGTTGAGGCCCTAGAGTTTGTACAACTACTTTGATGCTAAAGGTACAATTTTTCATGTTGATCCAAGTATCTGGAGGGAGAGTGTGGTGATGACCTAGAAGTAGGAGCAAAACATCTGTGTCAAAACTATGAAATATCATCCATATCTTCTTTGGATATTTTAATAGGTACAATGAATCACTTTCCTCTCTGACATACTCATATACATTGACAGCTCCATAGATCATCAGAGTATTCGCCTCATTGTGGTTGCTTTTCAACGTATGTGTCTTAATGTTGTGCCAGTTTAAAGCAGCTTGGCCATGAGAGTACACTATAAGCGGCTCCTCAACATACTCAATGCACTTGAATCAATTATAGCAGATAGCATCCGATCGCATCTAGAGAAAAGCAAATTAATCTACGACTCTCAACATGGGTTTACAAAGGGAAAATCGTGTCTAACAAATCTGCTGACGGTTTTTAGGAAAGTCTTCGAGGTAGTAGATAACGACGAAAATTATGATGTTATTTACTTAGACTTTAGCAAAGCATTTGACAGAGTACCGCATCAGAGGCTTCTGAGAAAAATTAAGGCTCATGGTATCGAGGGGAAAGTTTTAAATTAGATAAAATCATGGCTCACCGATAGAACGCAGAGGGTCAGCATAGATGGTGTTAAATCTGAGTGGGACCGTGTAACCAGTGGGGTTCCCCAGGGGTCAGTACTAGGCCCACTTTTGTTCATAATCTATATAAACGATCTAGATACTGGGATCAGCAGTGACATAAGCAAGTTTGCGGATGACACCAAAATAGGGCGGCAGATTAATTCAGGGCAGGATGCAAATGCATTACAGGAGGATCTAAATAAGCTGCAGGGGTGGTCTGAAAAATGGCAAATGAAATTCAACACCAGCGTACTAGATATTGGAAGAACAAATACTGTCACTGTATACAGCCTTAACAACATCAACCTAGAGAAGTCGACTTGTGAAAGAGACCTAGGGGTACTTGTAAGCCCGGACCTACGGCCTAGAAAACAGTGCGTTAATGTTCGAAATAAGGCAAACCCCTATTTTCATAACCAACTTGTCTATATTAGTAAAAAGTAAGATGTTCAGATTTTGGGCCAAATTCGAAAATGGTCGTGGCCATTGTGACCATCAGCAGACCATGTGAATTTGCCACCATACGGATCCTTAATAGGGATGGTATGAAGTATACAAAGAACAGCGCCGGCTTTTTGTTCATTAAATGACATCGACAGTCGAAAATCCTATCTAAGGACATAGACTGTATATTATCCTGGCGACCATATTGGATAAATCCAATATGGTCACCACCCGTACAATAACTTTTGAACCAAATGTGGTAATGTCACAAGTAATGCCTCTTTTAGGGGTTCATGAGGACGAGGAATCCAATTATGACCTACTTTTAAGATTCAAGGTCAAGATTATTTTTCAAGGTCAAGGTAATTTTTGGCCTTAACCTTGATATTGGGCACATCTTGATGATCTAGGTATCTGAATGGTGTGTTACCAGAGTTTTACGACGATTGAAGATATTTTAGGACATCTTAGATCTGTAGTATTCATTGCGCAGCTCGGGAGCCTTTGGCGGATCGTAAGTACTAAATTTGTTGCTCTTGATGAAAATATATAGTACTGTAGTTTTTAGGATATCAAAAACAGTGCTTAATGATTTTCGTGGAAAATATTTATCTTCATTACGTGACAGCGAGGTAAAACGAAGCCACAGTTAGCAGATATATTTAACACGAATTAATTATATTTCCGTTAACTTAAGCATCTCTCTCTCTCTCTCTCTCTCTCTCTCTCTCTCTCTCTCTCTCTCTCTCTCTCTCTCTCTCTCCCTCTCTCTCTCTCTCTCTCTCCCTCTCTCTCTCTCTCTCTCACCTTCACGAATCCAATCGAGCGATTGTCAGGACTTGCTGTACGGAATGGGACAGGATGAAAGAGAAACGCTCGGGCCTCACCGCTCATGCCACTAGTACTGCAGTTGTGAAGTAGCAGAGGATTAGGCGTATTACATTGCTCATTTAGAAATTTGTGAGTGTTTATTTGACTGCTTTCCAAGCTTGAGGGCTGTTCGTTGAAGCAATATCTGTAGCTGTCTGCCTCATGCTGAATCAAGCTTAATAATGGATCGATTTGTTATCAAACAAAAGCGCACTAATAACGAGCATTTATCTCCGGCCTGGGCAGTGGATGGAAGAGAAACGACTGATCAACAGATAAGCGTAAGTGAGGGACAGGCCTCCAGAAAGGGAAAAACACGAACAATACAAGATGATCACAGAGAATTTCAAGAAAAATGGACAGATGATTTTTTTCTATGTGCTTCGGGGTACCAATCCACTTTGTTTAATTTGCCCAAAAGTGTCCTCTGGTTTTAAACGCAGTAAATTAGAATGCCATTTCAGAATCACTCATGTGAACTTCGATCATTTGTACTCGCCTGGAAGTGACCTGAGTAAAAAAAAATCACACATCTTACTACTCTGATCACAGGACAGCAAACTCATTAACCGCTCTACCTCTACCAGTGAAAGTTTGACAGAAACAACATTTGAGATTGTATGGATGTTGGCTAGGCATGAAAAGGCTTTAACCGATGCTAAGGTAGTCAAAGAGTGATTTTTAGCTTCAGCAGAGATAGTGTACGCTGACTTCAACAACAAAGATGCAATCCTAAAGCAAATAAGAGGACAACAGCTATCAGACACAACCAGATGTGTGTGATGTTGCTCAGTTATGTATATGGGTCCGGTTTCCAAAAAATGACTTATTTCGAGAAGAATAGCTGTGTTTATTACCATTACAAGGCCAAACAAGAGGAAAGGATATTTTGGCTGCACTTATTGTTGTTGTTTTTTTAAAGGGTAACCTGAACTGACTTATTGGCCTGATGATGAGTAGAGATGAGATTCCCAGATTTTCTATTTTTTCATTGTATCATGCATGAGGAAGCTCTATTAGCAAGACTAAAAAACTGTGAGTTGCAAAATGTGATGCAGCTGGTTGTGCGGGTGCTCAATTTCATTACATCACGGGCACTGAATCACCGCCAGTTTCGTGAACTACTTATGGTGACTTGGTGATGCACAGCAAAATGCGATGGTTTTCTCGAAGAAGAGTGCTTGGGCGATTTTTTAGTCTCCTCCCTCAAATTCATGAGTTTCTTGAAAGCAAAGGAAGAAATGAGTCAGATTTAGAAAATAAGGAGTGGACAATGAAACTGTCTGTTCTGACTAATATTACTTGCCACCTAAATACAGTGAATCTCCAGCCTCAGAAAAAAATACACACCCAGGTAACATGTTGCGTGTTGTAGTGACCCGCGGTCAAAACAAAATCACAACAATTTGTTCACTTTCCAAATCTTAAGAAAGTCATCAGAAATGACCCAGAACTTTCGCAATATTTCAGCTATGAAATATTTGAGAAAGTATTGGGAGTTGAAGGAAGAATTTGAGTCAAGATTCGAGGATGTAATTATGTACAAAGAGCTTTTCAATTTTATCGAGAACCCTTTCCTTGTACCCGTGTCATCCTTGACCCCCGTTATCACAAATCTCTGCCCTGACTGTGCTGCAGTGGGATGTGAGATCATTGAGCTGCAGACAAATGACATCCTGAAAGCTGAAGTTACAACAGGTGTCTACCACTTTTGGAACATGGTTCCTGACGCATACTACCCTGCTTCGAAAAAGTGTGTGTAAGAAATGAAGTCTTTCTTTGTCAGTACAAATACATGTGAAATGACATTTTCAATAATGAACATAATGAAGCGAAAGTAAAGGAACAGATTGACCATTGACAATCTGGATTGTCTTACATGGATTACAGTGACAAACTACAAGTATTGCATGAGGATAGTTAAACAACAGCTGGCACACTTCCGTTCATCACAATATTAGGTAAAATTTTCTTTAATAGTAAGTTTATGCATTATTATTTTTAAAGAAAATAATAGGTGAGGAAAGAATGAAATTAAATATAAGTAATCTATATATATAAAACAAAGAAGTATGTCTGTGTGTTTGTGTGTCCTCACAAGAAGCTCGGAAACTACTTTACCCATCTGTAGCGATGATGGATGGTGTTATATGTAGTGATGATGGATGGTGTTATATGTACTGTAGTGATGATGGATGGTGTTATATGTAGTGATGATGGGTGGTGTTATATGTAGTGATGATGGGTTGTGTTATATGTAGTGATGATGGATGGTGTTATATGTAGTGATGATGGGTGGTGTTACATGTAGTGATGATGGATGGTGTTATATGTAGTGATGGTGATGGATGGTGATATATGTAGTGATGATGGATGATGTTATATGTAGTGATGATGGGTTGTGTTATATGTAGTGATGATGGATGGTGTTATATGTAGTGATGATGGGTGGTGTTACATGTAGTGATGATGGATGGTGTTATATGTAGTGATGATGGATGGTGTTATATGTAGTGATGATGGGTGGTGTTATATGTAGTGATGATGATGGATGGTGATATATGTAGTAATGATGGATGGTGTTATATGTAGTGATGATGGATGATGTTATATGTAGTGATGATGGGTTGTGTTATATGTAGTGATGATGGGTGGTGTTACATGTAGTGATGATGGATGGTGTTATATGTAGTGATGATGGATGGTGTTATATGTAGTGATGATGGATGGTGTTATATGTAGTGATGATGGGTGGTGTTACATGTAGTGATGGTGGATGGTGTTATATGTAGTGATGATGGATGGTGTTATATGCAGTGATGATGGATGATGTTATATGTAGTGATGATGGGTGGTGTTATATGTAGTGATGATGGATGGTGTTATATGTAGTGATGATGGATGATGTTATATGTAGTGATGATGGATGTTGTTATATGTAGTGATGATGGGTGATGTTATATGTAGTGATGATGGATGGTGTTATATGTAGTGATGGTGGATGGTGTTGTATGTAGTGATGATGGATGGTGTTATATGTAGTGATGATGGATGGTGTTATATGTAGTGATGGTGGATGGTGTTATATGTAGTGATGATGGATGTTGTTATATGTAGTGATGATGCATGTTGTTATATGTAGTGATGATGGGTGGTGTTATATGTAGTGATGATGGTCTACCCAAACATTATCCACCACTACAAGGATCACAAGTGGCTGCGTGAACACGCAATTCTGGCACCAAAGAATGAAACAGTGGCTGAAATCAACATGACTCTACTTAGACAGCTTCCAGGCAGTGAGACCTCATTCAAGTCTGTTGATACAGTAATCGACCAGGACCAAGCAGTCCAGTACCCTGCAGAATTCCTTAATTCTTTGGAGCCCACTGGAATGCCTCCTCACCACCTCACTCTCAAGATTGGAACTCCTATAATGCTCTTAAGAAATCTTCAACCACCAATCCTCTGCAGTGGCACAAGACTGGTGGTGAAGAACATGATGCCACATGTACTGGAAGCTACAATACTGTCAGGAAAAGCTAAAGGAGAGGACGTGTTTATACCAAGGATACCTCTCATCACCACTGACCTGCCATTTGAGTTCAAGCGACTTCAGTTCCCGGTTAAAGTGTGCTTTGCCATGACCATCTACAAAAGCCAGGGACAGTCCCTAAAGATGGTTGGCCTTAACCTTATTCCTAAGGGCAAAACCAAAAATGTGGTCTACCTTAGTGCACTACAGTGAGACAATGTGGACCCTCCGGGAGGGTGGCATCCTACCGTGGCCTAGCGAAAGAGCCGCCCCGAGGGCGGCGATTCGGCTAGTACAAAATAAAACGTCTGAATATTACTGTAAGGGCGGAAACGAGCAAGATGGTTGTCCGCCGCTCGTTTGCTGGTTCGCGACCCCAGCTTGGGGGGGGGGGGGTAGACGGAGGTGAGAACGTGACTGCTGCCTTGACACACACCAGACACTACCCAGCCATCAGTACAGCTACACTACCCCGCTGTTCGTTCAAATTCTGGTTGTGATGTCATCATAGGTCCTGGACTCGTGGGCTGTTTCCCCAGACCTTCACAAGTCGACTGTCAATCTCCGGACACCTACCCCAACGACTACCGCGGCTGCCACGGCATCGCCAGTTCCTCCACACCCTCTGTGCACCTGGCCATTTCTCCTATGTAGCAAGACATCGCCCGCCGTCGCTCAAGTGAGAAAACTGACTTGACCTCCCCCCGCCCCCCCAAGAGCGGATCCCTGCTTTACGGAACCTTCCACCGGGCCGCCGCCAAAGGAAATATTCTCTATATTGTTTGATTCTCATAATTGTTTGACTCCATTAATTGTTGACTCCAGTAATTGTTTGACTCCTGTTAATTGTTTGACTCCCGTTAATTATTTGATTCCCTTAATTGTTGACTCCATTAATTATTTGATTCTCATAATTGTTTGACTCCCGTAATTGTTATATAATATTTGTGTGAGTGGTGTCAGAGTTTTGTATTATTTTCATAGCAAAGAGATGTCAATCTCGAAAGGTTGTTTGTTATCCCTCAGGAAACCATAGTTCTTGACTTTCCTCTTATAAGATCCTGATTAGGCTGGCAAGGGATATCTATCCCAAAGTCCCAGGCTTTTACAATTACAATCGATCAAAGAACAACCAATCCCAAAAATTAAATTCATCAATGAACATCATTGTTTATGCAGCTTCCCTCACACCCGCAAAGTGCTTTGCAGTGAAGGCCCTTCTTGCTGCACTTGCAGTTCCCTCGGCATGCTTTCAGACAGCCTCAGCAGAGGAATATGAAACAGGCCTTGCTGGCATCTGCGAGTAGGTCCAGACGTGAATCCAATGCTTCTTCTCATCCAACTCCCATCCCCGCTTGTCAAATTCAAGAACCTCCTGGTCACGAAATACAGTCTGTTTCCAGATGAAACATGCCTGGAGAATAGACCTCTTGACATGCAAAAATAGGACAGCCTGAATTGGAAGGATTGACTCAAGAGAGTGCAAACCATGTGAGAAGACCTATCGCCTCGCCTCCCTGACTGTTGCAGCGCTTCAGCTCTTGCTGTACATCCTTACATGGAACCGCTCAAGCCGCTTCATGTGGATCGATTCGAAAGTGAAGGACTCAGGGTCATCTGAAAGAGCAAGCAGCGTCTCTGTCAACTCAGGCATGTTGTTCCACGTACCTCAAGCAGTCTTCTTTCCGTAATCAAGGAGCTGAGAAGTTGTATCACAACCAGTGAGTGCATGGAAGAGGGGAGGTACAAGTGAATTTAAAGGGCCCAACTGAAACTGAAAATCATGGACTGGAATAACTCTGTAGTTCTTGTCACTCCCCAAGCCAATCCAGTGCTCTGAAAGGCCAAGTTGCCCAAAGAAGGGGATGGGAAGCACGACAACATCACTATCCACAGTTCGTATATACAGTATGCTCTCTCGTGCCTCTGGCGAGAAGCGTAAGCCAGATGTAGAATGATTCATGAACCAGCTTCTCTGTGATTGCAGGGCTGAAGGTCAGACACGCCGCACTGCTTGTTGGACAATAGTGTCTCAGACTTGGTTGTGAGGATGAGAATAGCATCCAATTTGGTCTCAGCAAGTTTTTGACTGGTGAAGGAGAAGAGTTCCTTCTTGTTATCTGTATTGCTCAGATACTTTTGCTAGTCTCGCTTTGGGATGAGGGTGCTGCCGTCAGGACCAACGCGTGTGCATGGACCTGATTTGCAGCGAAGTTGAGTCTGAGCTTTCAGGATTTTCTCTGGGTAAGTGTCCCAAACCGCAACAACAGTTTCAGTGAGTTCTTGAATGTGGCTGATCGTATCGGCCTCACCATGTGAACCACAGCCGTCATGTCCAATATGTGGACTGTCACATTAGAGGCAGCAGCACATGAGGTTGCAGGGACACCCAGGTATTTCAAGATGTCAGACTTGATGCCTGATCTGAGCATGCCGTGGTCAGAGAGAGAAGGAAGCTCACGTTGATTTTCAAACTTGAAGAATTCGTTCATATCATCGTCAGTGCGAGACTGAAGTGACAGGATAGGTGAGTGACCAGTGCAACATTCTTCTTCAGGATCTCTGCTTTCTCGAAATTCTTTGACCTGATGTCAAGACGATTCTTGAGAGTATACATGGCATTACGAAAGATGGTGTCAAAGAGTGCAACAGCCATCTTATCTAGCCTGATTTTCACAGAAATCATCGTGAAGGGCCTGTCCCACTATATGAATCTGACTCAGTGATAAGGCCACTTCGTGCCCCATGACATCACGAGTGTCATATATCAGGGAGTATATTTAATATTTATCAAGATGTGCCCGATATCAAAGTGATTAAGACCAAAATTTACCTTTACCTTGACCTTGACACGTGACCTTGACATTGAATCTTAAAAGTATAGTCATAATTGGAATCCTCGTCCTCATAAACCTCAAAAAAGACGTATTACTTGTTGCTACAATTTAAGATTCACAACCGTCAGCTGAGTCACTCACTTCTCTACAAAAACTGCCAGCGTCGTTTTCTTTGCTTTTCTCTGGCAGTTGTTTTCTATGATTCGATCTCTTGCTCTTTCTCTACCGATGGTGGTGTTCTAGGGGGTTTTGTTCTTTCACCTACTCTCATCCTTCTTTTCATTGATGATTAACTTCCCACTACTTCATTTTTATTCATTCCTATGCTGATGATTCTAATTTTCACTCTTGTCATGTTATCTTCCCCTAACTCTCAAACTAGATCGGTTTCTTGACCTGATGTCGTTTCGTCTATCAATGCGGATTTGTGCATCATCTCCGAATGGTGAGGTAGAAATCTGGTAAAATTCAATAGTAAGAAAGCACAATATTTACCAATTACACTTCCAAAATTGAAGATCTCCCACCAATCACATTTCAGGACGCAACTTTTTGCCAAATTCTAAAATAGATATGCTAGGCTTTATCATTTCCTCAAATATGTCTTGAAAGCCACACATCTACAACATAACTAAAGCTGCCTCCCGAAAGCTGGGGATATTGGTCAGATGCAGTAGCTACTTCACTCCTGAGTAGTTGCTTCAAGTTTATAAGGGATTCGTTCGTCTTAACCTGGAGTACTGCTCTTACATATGTAGTGGTTCTTCTTCTGTCCAATTGATAGATAGGGTGGAAACAAAGGCATTTCGTCTTATTAACAACTATCCACCATTAGTCAATAGAGTAATCTCTCTCCCTTTCTCTTTGCCGCAATGATGCTTCGCTTTTTCTCTTTTACAGGTACTTTAACGAGCAATGTTCGGTGAAATTAGCATCCTGTGTACCACCTTTCTGTGCGAATGTCGGTCACACTAGAATAACCCGTTGTAGTAGTTCCCTCTTTCCTCACACAGCTAAACTGTGGAATGCTCTGCCTTATTCTGTGTTTCCATTCTCTTACAATCTGTCTCGCATCAAAAAGCTGGTTTTCCGGCAACTTCCTGGTGTAAATTAACATAATCTTTTTTTTCTCTAATATATACTTTTTTTCGCCCCCAGACGCCGTTGTGGGTTGATGACTTGTGTCCACTAAAACATGAAAATATTATATTAAGTGAATGTGTTAGATGTACCACTTTCTTGGCTTGAGGAAATAAAAAAAAAATAAAAATGCATTTTTTTAATAAAATGAAGGAAAAATATTATATATTGCAATAAAGTTTTGTCATTTAAACATAATGCACTTGTTGATTCTTTATTTGTGAACCCTAAATAATCTCCCTACACTAAAAGCTATATCAGTGGGAACCTAATGTTTTGCCTAAATGTAGCCTCATGTTATAGAAAGACGTACTGTATAAAAGGTAACATTAAGACTAAGGGGCATAGCGAAATGTCAACTTTACATCTCGATATTATTTGTGTATTTCCTACATTCTGTTTGAAGAATATCTAAATTATTGTAAATTCATGAGTTAGATAAAAGCATATTGAAGAGAATTGCATAGAAAAAATCTAGATAAAGATATACCGTATTTCATACAATTCAGGGAGTTTAAGTGGAATGATTACTTTTTACGCTGGCAATAACTTCGCCCAAAATTTCATATTGCGTTCGTATCCTTTTGTCCTTATATTACCCTATAACAATAACATTAATTAATTCCGTCCTCAGTGGCCAAATTCCCATTTTACCAGCCAATCATTTTCCTCCGTAAAGCAGACGGTCCCGGTAAAACGGTATTACGTAAATCGTATATTTTACTGTGTTTTTTTTTGGGGGGGGGGGGGGGGGATGAGCTACTGTGCGTAGCTTTCTGGGCTTATCTGGATATTATCGTTCCTTTATCAAGAACTATGCAACATTAGCATCGCCCCTAACAAGGTTGCTCAAAAAAGATGCAATGTTTATATGGGACGCTGAACACGAAGATAGTTTTACGGTATTGAAGATAGCGCTAACCAATGCCCCGGTTCTAGCATTCCCAGACTATACTTAACCTTTCACTCTCTGTACTGACGCTTCCGGAATTGGAGTCGAAGCCGTACGCATGCAAGAGGATACGCGTAGGAAGTTTAGATTGATAGCGTTTGCAAGTCGCAAACTAATTGATGCTGAAACGCGTTATTCGGTAACGCATTTAGAAACGTTAGCCGTTGTGTGGGCACTTAAGAGGTTCAAAGACATTATCTTTGGCTACAAGGTAACTGTTTTTACTGATCATGCGGCAGTAACCGAGCTGTTCCATGGCAGAAACTTATCAGGCAGATTAGCACGCTGGTATCTGACAATTCAAGAGTTTGACTCCGAATTTAGATATTTACCTGGGAGGGCGAATGTTGTCGCCGACGCTCTGTCAAGAACTATAGCACCAATAATGCCTGTATCAACATTCACTCTTTCGCAACTGGAAGATGAGCAACGACGTGACCCATATTGATCAGCAGTTATTTTTGCTCTCGAATCGGGTGAGGATGTTAAAGTCCCCAAGTTAATTCTTCCCCTAAGTCAGTTTGAATTACGACATAACATACTCCATAGGACGAGAAAATCTCCTGAGGGTAATGTGTCTCAAATAGTCGTACCTGACACGTTGTGCAAAGCAGTAATGACATTGTTCCATGATGTCCCACAGGCAGATCACCAAGGTCGTGATAAATGCTTAGCGGATTTACGAAAGAAGTATTTCTGGAACACTTTAAAGAAAGACATTGAACTACACATAGCTAATTGTTTGGCGTGTGCTCAACATAAAGGTTCAACAGGATCACCTGCCCCGATTCTACAATATCCTACACCAGACCATCCGTTTGACACAGTCGCTATTGACTTGTTACAGCTCCCAATGAGTCATCAGGGATCAGCCTACGTCTTAGTGTGTGTGGATCATTTTTCAAGGTTCGTGGTCTTGGTCCCACTAAAAAGCAAAACGGCCGAAGCAGTAGCCTATGCATTAGTGATGAATCTCATATGTCCATATACTACGCCTAAAGTTCTGCTCTCTGACAATGGAACAGAGTTCAAGAATCAGCTAGTAGCGCATATATGTGCACAATATGGTATTAAACAAACTTTTGTGACAGCTTATCATCCACAGGCTAATGGCCTTGTTGAGAGAACCAATCGTAAAATCCTAGAAATACTGCGTCCAATTGTCAGTGGTTTTCAATACGCATGAGAGAATTGGTTACCGCAGGTTGCAGCGTCTATAAATGGGTCAGTTAATAGCTCGACGGGCAAAACACCCTACTACATTGTCTATGGTACAGATAAACGTCTGCCTTACGACATCCTTACAGAGGCGCCATACTCGGTATATAATACGGATGATTTCGCGGCAAAACAAATTCATGTCTTTACAGATATTCATACCCAAGTACGATCACATCTAGCGGCGTCGCGCGCAGAAATGATCATCAAGCAAAATAAACATGCTAAACCTGTCGCATTAAACGTTGGGGACGCTGTTATGTTAAGAGAACCTGAAAGGAACTCCAAACTTTCGGCAAAATTTTCTGGTCCATTCCGCATAATCTCAAAAGAATCAGGCAACAAATTCAAAATGTGGAAGCCTAATGCACAGATTGCAGATGTCGTGCACGCGGATCGTCTGAAGAAGACCCAGATAGATGTATTACCTCCAGTTGATGATGATGTGATTGATACATCCTTACAGATTGTCCAGAAGCAGAGTGTCCCAAATGACTATTGTATGAAACTTCGTTCTGCAAGTAGACGTTAGATCGTTTGTAATTCCTTACAGAATGGCTTGGATCATCAGTGTGTTGCTTCTACTCTGTTGTTGCACCGTTGTGTTGACAAACATGTCCACATCAGTCCTCAAACCGGGTGCACTAGTGGCACCTCTCGGACGCGTTCTCATAACTGAGGACGTGGTGAACATCAAGTGTGAACTAAATCCACTACTCCAACTTCCGCGTCAGATGGAAAACATCGACGGCCAACTACAATCATCATTGGACATCCTTCATGGTCTCAGCACAGCTTCTAATGATTCGACAATAGTTTCACAAACTATAGACCTTCTACACTTTCGTCTCCAGAACCTTCGCGAGCTTCTCGTCGATGTTGGGAAAAATCTACCGGCGTCTCAAGCGGATCTTGCTAAAGAAGTGCATTCTCAGGCACGACGAAAAAGGGGTCTCTTTAATTTTGTGGGTCTCATCCAAAGCGCCTTGTTTGGCACGCCAACGGCCGATGATGTAGCTAAATTGGGAGACCGAATGAACGTTGTCGTTCAGGCTGTATCTCAACAGAATCGTGTTATTTCTCAAATCTTTCACGCGATTACTGCTCTAGAATCAAAGGTTAATGCAATCATAGTGGGGTCTAACCAAGTTTCGAGGATTGTTACTATGTTACAGACAGCAATCCCGACGTTAGAATGGCTCCTTTACTTCACAGAATATTTGCATGCTGCGGAAATTTCGGTTCATAAAATTGTAACCTCTAAAAATGAACTAATAGACAGCATTGTAGATGCCGGGATAGGACGTGTGGACGCGAAGCTTGTGCCTGTGCAGACGCTTCTTGAAGCTTTAAAGATAGCCAAGTTGCAGTATCATTTAACTCCTATTTTCAATGACAATGAGGTTCAATATTATTACCCACTGTTGGAGTCAACCCTCACGCACAATGCAATTCTGATCCACATTCCTATGCGAGGGCAACATGAGTTTAATGCATGGCATTTAGAACCCTTCCCCTGGTTTGTGAACGACACACTGTATACCCTAGATAGACCTAAAGAACTTTTCTTAGTAGATGAAGAGTATTCGTTGTTATCAATAGAGGATTCTGAGGTACTGTCACGGTGTAAGTCGTCTTATCTACACCTACACGTATGTCCAGCCTACATGTTCGCGTTTATTCCTGCTGCAGAGGTCATATGTTAATTGGCAGTCATACAATCAAATGTGCGCACAGCACTAGCGCAATGCAGTTATAGGCCAGTTAGTCTAAAGACTGTGTTTCACGCTCATCTTCACACTGTGCAGTACTTGTTCTTTCCAAATCTCACTACTGTTATTTTAAAATGTCATGATGGTGTTAAGCAGCTAGTTGTGAAAGGGCATTACAAGGCTCCTGATTACTGTGAAATCACTTGTAGTACATTACGTACCTTGCCTACTCATCAGCATTTTGCTTTAAATATATAACTCAAGTCTGCTTTAATTCAACTTCCTGTAATGAATTTCACTATTAAAGATATTCAAATAGTATCAGAGAAATTGAAAGTTTTAGCTTTCTTTAACGAGACACATTTTGCTGATTTGAAAAATTACTTGCCATTTTACCTATCACGGGAATTTGCACTACCAAGTCTTACAATTCCCTCTATTTTGTTAATTCTGGCAATTATGTTCCTCTTCTGTTATTACAAGGCAGTTTCATCCAAATTCAACATTGTTCATAACATACTAACCCTTACGACACTAATGTATAGGTCCCCTGTAGTAGCTAATACCCCTACAGTAGTAGAATCCCCAGCTTAGAGTCTACATATCTGTTTATAACATGGTTATTGGTTAGGGTTGTCTAGGATGTACTGTACTCTGTGAGTTATTTAGGCCTCACGGAGCTCGGCTGGTAGGTGACCGAGCCATGTAATGGGCCCATGTCTCATCAACAGAACATATTATATAAATGGGTCAATACAACTGATATTATATTCAGATTCACCACCCTGTAACTTTCCACTGTCTATGAGTAAGACATGAGTTGTACACGTGAGAGGGCAACTCTCCCAAGAGGGTAGAGGCCCATCATAAGCATATATGTAAGCCAGCACTGCGAGGCCCTAGCTCAGTAGTCACTCACAGCAACCTATATCGTAAGGACGTGACCTGGCGTTTATATTACATAAAAGCCGTCCCTTTCTCATTCACTCATATACAGTGGAACTTACGGTCGATCTACACTCAGGAATTATAGATACAATCCCTTTATAATAAAACAAGGAACTGCAGTTGGGTTTCGTTACTTAAACCCAAATAATAAATATATGTGAAAGGCCGATTCAGCCAGCTAGTGAATCCTGAACCTTGGAGAAAACACGATAAAAAATAAATCAATACAATTATGTTTTTGTGTTTTTAATTTTATGATCCGTAAATTGATAGATGGGCCAATGACAAACATGCAGACTCCAGAGCAAGTATTCATGCACGTGAAGACATACTGTAATAAGGAGTTCAACTCCGTTTATTACGCTGTTTTAAAAAATATGAAAGTTTTACCAAAAGATCATAAGAGCTGCAACGGATAAAAATTCAAATGAGAACTATGATAGACCTAGTACTTATGTCTGATTGTTTAACATCTTCACTAGTCACTGATGTAGGTTTGTCGCAACTGCAACTTATTGAACTTTCTGAAGATGGCAGTAAGAAACTTTCTTTTTTTTTTGATGGACACTCTTAAGGTCTAGACCACAAGAGCGAAGGTGGATTACCACAGTATCGATGTGTGGCTTTACGTAGCTTTGCGAGTCTTTTTTTTTTTGCTTTTAAACATGAGAAATTCTTGTAAAAATTACTTAGTTTGTCCACAATTGAACACAGGCCAAATTTCAAGAAAGTTATCGAAAGCAAGTATTGCAAGAAATCCTCCTGTCCTACCCTTGTGTCATACAATTTAACCTTTTGAGGGACAGGAATTTCTCTCAGCTGTCGTTAGTTAGAATAATATATCTTAAAGCGACAGTAACCATCGAAAGGGTTAAGATATATTTTGACTATTATCATTATTGTCATTATTCTTTATATCGATTTCTTTGTTCATTTCAAAACGCCTAAATTATAAAGATATATTTCATATTAACAAAGTTTAGTCGTCACACTTTTTATACACCTGCAACTCTATCTTAAAGTACTTAGGTGGTTTCCTTCTGACCATTTAGCCACCCCTGACATGTAAAAATATGAAATGTCTTAAATCGACGATAACGGAATTAATCAATACTCCTACATGCATAAAATATTTTTTTTTTTTTAAGAATAATGTCTAAACATTTTTACAGTCCCCCAAAAACGTATCGTTAGATTTTCTATCGCCAGAATTTGAAACACTAGACGAAGTGCTTTGATAGGATCCTCAGTGTATACTCATAAGTTGGTACGCCTTCTCGCCATATCAACAACAGCTGGGGATGGCAGTAGGATTGGGGGAGGGAGTCGTACTTGTATGTATCGTTCGAAAACATGCATACTCATTCACGCTCAAAGGTCTGAAAGCCTCTAATCACATCGACCCCATGGCTAACGATACCTTTTTAGGGGGGACTGTACTGTACATCTAATATAGGCAATATAAAAGAAATTCCTCATTGATTCCAGACTTATCCGTAGTCTGTATAAACTTATGACCTGAATGACTGAAGTCTTGCCTCATAAACATGTTACTGATTTCCTCCACCTCGATGAGGACGTGGTCTCCTCTCCTCACCAGGGAGTTGACGCTGCGTGGGAACTCTTTGAGCGTGTGGAACTTGATCCGTCCAGATGTTTCCGTCTTGGCCACCTCTTGGAATATGCCTGACTGTGCAGACTTGAAAACCACATCATTTATACTCGTGAAACTTTATGATATAATAAATAACACATTGTTTATTAGACTTAATTTATAATAATGAAAATTTTAAATATATATAATGATAGACCGTTTCATCTCAATATATTAAAAATGTAGTTTGATGAGGTATAGAAATAGCAACGGTTAAATATAAAGTAATTAGTTGCAACTGGACTAGAAATGTGGGGTAGATCATCATAATTCATGATGTATTAAAGTTTCATCCATTATATACTTATGCTGTAAAAAGTTTTGTCACAAAACAATCAAGTGTATAATCGAGCACGTAGCTAAATAAAAATACCTGTCCCGGAAGAACTTAATTCAGTTCACTTAATAGTTTACTGTCATATGACTCTTACATTTGCTCTGTAACCGTCATATTAAAAGAACTGCGTTTATATGTGAGTAAAGTATAACATACATGTAATATATGTTCATTTGTTGAGCCACTTTGCCAAATCATGATAACCGAGGGGTCGTCCAGCACGTCTTGTAAGTTTGGTATGGTTGAGGGATGTGTCTCACGGCCAGGAGGGATATTTTTTTTTTTTTTTTTTTTTTTTTTTAGGTTAAGGTGGGGAAAGGATGGAAGGCATGCTGGGGCTCAAGGCACAGCCAGCCAGACATGAGGGATGGAGACGTCACAACATATAGTCGTGGGGGGAAAGGTTGGAAAAGAAGTTTAATGAGTTAAACAGAGGGGAACGACACCTCTTGTTTTACATATTACAGAGTTTGTTGGCTAACTAAGCTAACCTAGGATTTAGGATGAGGTTGCACAATGGTTATTTTAGTAGATAATGACTAGATTTATTTTACAATTACAAGTTTATTAACATCTTATACTGTATTACGTTATGGACTCACTTGATTGTGACTTGTTAAATGTGAATTTATATCATCTAAGTTTTAATCTAAGGTGGATCACTGTGGCAGACATATATGGGTCGCGGGTTGGGTTGTTGTAGTGCGGGCAGACTCCGGGGCCACCAGGCGTGGGGTCTCCCTCCGTTGATGTCTTCCCCGCGTAAGTGGTCTGGGCTGTGAGGGTCGTCCAGGAGCTTGTCCCAAACCTTCTTCCCCAGGCGATGGAACCTGACGTTGAGGGCCTCTGTTTTATTTCTTAGGTGGATGGTTTCCACTGTCTCCTGGTAGGGTGGCGCTTGGCCACTGGCTGACCTCAAACACTTGTTTTGGAAGCTCTGTAGTTGTTGTAGTCTTGTCTTCCCGAGTGTGACGAGTGGTATTGATGGGTACTCCAACACAGGCCTCACCAGCGCCTTGTACAGGTGAACTTGTATCTTCTCAGGCATCAGTTTAAAACGTTTTAATTTACCTGCGGCGACTTTGGCTTTATTTAGTCTGTCCTTCACGTGGGGAATGATGCCCGTCCGAGAGATAATGAGGCCAAGCAACCTGCCTTGTTTAGAGTATTCAATCTCTTCGTCGTCGATCATCAATGGCGCTGGCTTGAATTTGGCTCTGGGTATGACCTCAAATTTCGTTTTGTTTGTTTTTATTTTCCATTTATTTTCATACTCCGAGATCTCCTCTATTGCCCGAGCAGTGAGTCGCGCCATCCTTGCTGTGGACCTTCCTGGGCAGGTGACGATCTGTGTTTCATCGTCGGCATACATGACGTACTCGCTGCCGACGATTGGGAGTGGCAGGTCAGCCGTGTAGAGTGTGTAAAGGGTTGGTGAGAGACAAGAGCCCTGAGGCACGCCGCTCGATAGTGAGAATTCTTCTCCAAAATGTTCTTGCATCTTGATTTTGGCTCTGCGGTCAATAATGAGGTTGCACAGCAAGCGAGTCAGATTTTCGAGTAGCCCCAGTTGTATGATCTTATACTGCAGCCCTGCGTGCCAAACTTTGTCAAACGCCTTGCTGACGTCCCTCAGTACCATATTGCACTGCAGGCGGCCAGTCGTGGCATTGGCGATCTGCTCGTAGGCCTGAGCTATGGCAGTGGATGTGCCTCGGTACTGGCGGAAGCCGAACTGGCGGGGATTATGCACGTCTTCGTCCTCCAGATACATCCGCAATCGCTTGCTGACTATTTTTTCGAAGATTTTGGCAGGTACCTCTAGCAGCGATATTGGTCGAAAGTTTTCGACTTTGTTTGGAGGCTTCCCTGCTTTTGGTATGAGGCGAATAACGGCGATTTTGAACATCTTAGGGAAGTATCCAGAGGCGAGGAAGGCGTTGCATATATGAGCAAGCCCCTCTTTCATGTTGTCGGGGAGTTGGGCCAGAATCTTCTTGTTAATGTGACTTTGACCAGGTGATTGGTTTTTAAACCCTTTTATGACGGCTGACACATCTGCAGGAACTATGCGCTCCGTCAGGTAGCTTCCGTCCACCAGTCTAGTAAAATCAGTCCGTGGGAGCGGCTGGAGCAGGTGCTGATGGTCCTGCAACTGACCTAAAATGTCCTCCTCAAACTCCCAATCGAAGCCCTCGTTCTCCTGTTCACTAATGGCAAATATCTTTCGTAAATATCGCCGATGTAGTTGTTCTTGGTTTTCTTCCTCGAATATTTTTACGTTGTTTTGGTCGAGCAGGTAAGGGACCGTGCTAGAGGTGGAACCCATCAGTCGCTTGATCCCTTTCCAGAAGGCAGCAGAATCACGGTAATTGTTGGTTGCCTCCCACACCAAGGCGGCCCACTTTTGTTTATGTAGACGTTTGCTCTAGTGCTGGATGTCCGTCTGTAGCTCCCGGTACCGGTCTCTCAACTCTTGTGTCCACCCGCGGATACTGGCTAGCTGTCTTACGTGAGCGTTGCCGGCCTAGCTCCGTGTTAACACCAGTATCGTCAACATCCACACCGCCAACAGTACCCGCTCCCACCACCAGTCATCGGGGAAGGAAATGTCTGGAACAGCGTGTAAGCTTGAAATTATCCCAGCACGAATATTCAACAGCTTATGAAATTCTACTCTATTCCACAATGGCACATATGTATAAATGTGGGGTTTTCGTGGTAATGTGCTTCGTGTCCATTCTAGGGCCCGATAGATTATGGACATAAAACAAATCAATCGAGTTTTACGTTATTTCCGTGTATTACAGATATCAAAGTAATACTTGAACCAGTATAATCTAATTACCTTGTTGAAGCAATACACGAAACATACTGAAGGCATCAGTTGTTGATTCAGTAGGAGGATTTGATAACAGAGAGCAGAACAACGAAAAAAGAAACACAACCACAGGCAACACCACCAGCGCTGTCAGGATGGCCACCCACACCAACGGTGCCAAGGGCAGTAGGAAACCCCAGGGGTCCGCCTCCACCCCACGTTTACCAGCCATTATCCTAGAGTAGGTCACAAACAACGGCCACGTAAAGTCCACCGCCTCAGCACGGATGGCGCTGATGCCGAAGGGACCAACTGCGAAGTCTGCTTCCTAGCACCCGTAAATTAAAATCCTCATTAATATTTTATCTAGTAACATTTCAACATCAACACACACAACCCAGGTATATAATAAGCTTGGTAGACAACCTCTGTCAATACAAACACTGTAGAGTAGTTAACAAATACCTATTCATATAAATATATGTCTAAAAGATAAAAATTCAAGATTCATTACAAATGCATCTGTACAGAGGGATAGTTGAAATATGTTAACTGTTTACTCTGAACAACATTTGTCTTTCCTAATGACTTCTAGCGCTTTTTTTTTTTACGGGTATTAGCCCACCCGGGCACAGGTCACTGACCCACATCAGGGCCTGGAGGGCGAAAATATAATAATAGTAATAATAATAATACACTAATAATAAAAACAATAATAATAACAATAATTAATAAAAAATTAATAAAAAATAAAATTTTATTAATAATAAAAATAATATTAATATCCATAAATAATTCCAAAATGAAAACAAAACCAATAAATAGTGATAAACGATATACAATATGTATGTTGTGTTGTCAACAGTAAGAGAAACAATTGAGGCCCTGAAATTGTGTGTAAATGAAGCAAAAAATCCGATCAGCAACCTGGTACTTGGTCACAATTCTTGTGATGCCATATGGCAGCAGGGTCCACCATTAGACAACACATTATGCTTCCAATATCTTCCCAGGCGGCAGTGCTCCCTGTTTGGTAGCTGCCTACTACCTACTACCTGTAATAGCTTACTGCTATTGTTATTATATCTTCAGTGTAATCTAAATAAAGGACCGTATATAGTGGAAAACTGCACTTTATTAGAATCCCGTTGAAAATTATGACATATTAAACAACATCTGAATATATCTGAAATATAATGCCATGCCCACAATGGAATGACAATTGGCAATAAATAAACGAGTCGCATGCCAGTGTTATCATTGATTATTATAGACCTATTTTATTGTAGCAATGATTTATAATATTTAACTTTGGTATTGTATTTTGATTAATATACGAGTAATCCAAGATATAGGAATTACTTATTATAAGATTCTCTTCTCTCGTTATTAATCATACTAATAACTCTTGGCTACAAGAGTGGTACACGAGTCTTGAAGCTTGGCAAACTCCTTGGGAGTCACAGTCAGCGGCTGCAATTTCGGCAGAACCAGGGGATGCAGGCGCTTCACCTTCGCCGACCGTGTCTCCACAGCTAGGATCTTTGCTGGAGGGGAGGTGGCATGCGAGGGTGGCGCGCTCACGGCGACTTACAACAACACCGGAACGAATGTTAAACCTCAGAAACCAAAGGTCAGAGACTATCCTGGCAAGGTCGCCACTCCCTGGGTTTGTCGGCACACAATTTCCGCAGCGATGCTTTCAGGGGCCCTTGCATTCTCTCAATTCGTCCATTACCACTAGGGTGAAAAGGGGTGGTAAATAAAGGCTTAACTCCAAGCAACTTGTGAAGCTCCGCCATCAACTGAGAGGTAAACTGAGTCCCCCTATCTGACAGAATTTCCAGTGGTATGCCTACGCGAGAGAAGATCACAAGCAATGCTTCGGCCACAGAAATAGAATCAATTTCCTTCAAGGGCAAGGCTTCTGGAACACGGTGATGCACACTCAGGGTAGGGAAGCGTCCATTCAACTCCACACTCGAGCGACGTCTTGAAATGGCAGGAGAACACCGGGGCACAGACGGAATGAGATGAACTGGCAGTCGTGGTATGCTGTAGTGGTAGATGACCAGAGAATTGACAGTCGATAGGTGAAGGTTTGGGAACACAGCCCACGAGTCCAGGACCTGTGATGAGATCACATCCAGAATTTGATGAACAGCCGGGTAGCTGGATAGTGACTGTATGGCGGCTGGGTTGAATCTGCCAGGTTTTTTTTTTTTTTTTTTCATTTATTGGGCACCCCCCTACTTCCTTGTGTAAGGTGAAGCGCAGAAGCGTTTACAGTGCCCAACAGGGAAGCATGCGAAATTCATGCTTGCCTTTATGTCTCATGAGTTAAGGGCGTAGAAGTCTGAAGAGTCAGTGGTTTATGTCATCAAGTTATTGGAAGCTCCAACAACTTGTCCCTGAATAGGAATTCGCAATTTTCGATTTACAGCAGGTACCTACTTTACTGCTAGGTGAACAGGGACGAAGGGGACGAATCTGCCGGTGACCCAGATAGTCGCTGCTGTTCTCACCTCTGTCCAACCACCCCAAGTGTCGTCTGCACCAGCAAACGAGAGTTAGCAGCCGTAACGAGCCGGAAGATCGTTTCCGCCCTTACAGTAGCATGGTTGAGAGCAACTTCCTTTTGGTAATTTTGAGTTGCTGATTTCAAATCTGGCAATAAAAATTCTCTGGCACTTACAGTTTATTTGTTATGTAAAAAATTAAATCTTACAATAACTGAAAATGCTATTTTTCTTGTTATTCCTGTTACTTTTTCCACGTCATCACTAAAATTAAATAAAGAATGAAAACAATTATAAGAAGACACAAAAAGTATTACATTAGCCACTGTTTGGGCATTTGTTATTTTATTTATTGTCCTCCGATTGTAAACACCAGTAATAGTCCTCCACCATGGCAGGATCCCGTCTACCCTGGTACCTTTCCTCCATACGTCTAAGGTCCTCATGAACTCGCTCTCCCTGTTCATCACTAACCGCCAACAGATTCTCAGGAAAAAGGTCCAAGTGCGAGTGTAGGAGATGGACCTTCAGGGACATCCTGCATCCTAAGTTTTTTGTAGTTTTTCAAGAGTTCCTCTACAAATTGGCAATAGTTTTCTTTCTTCTTGTTTCCAAGAAACTCCTAGACTATAAATGTGAAGGATTTCCATGCAGCTAGTTCATTTCCATTCATTTTGTTTTCAAGGTCGTCATCTCGAAGTAACTTTCTTATCTTTGACTTTAGCAACACTGAGCTGTGGGAATTTTCCCCTCAAGTGCACTAACCCATCACCATTTGTCCACAGCCTTCACAAAATTCTTCATTAGTCCCAGCTTGATGCTTGGGTCTACCAAGGGAGTATATTTAACGTTGCTTTATCCTGGAACAAACTCTTCTCTCTTTGGCCAGTCCTTTGTGTTGGAGTGTTTTTCTGTTGCTCTGCTGTCCCATAAACACAGAAGACAGCAATATTTCGTGAACCTTCCTTGAAGGCCCAGTAGAAAGGCTATAACCTACAAATCGCCGCTGATCTGCCATCTATACTCTTTGTATTTAATAGCGGTCAGTATTTTCTCCATGCTATCATACGTTTCCTTCAAACCTAAAGAATGTGCTACTGGAACTGAGGGCTTCTGGTTCCCATTATACAACACATTACTGTTTTCAAACTAAACTTGGAGAAATCTATAAAAGTCGCCGCTCCTTTGGGTCATGTTTTTCTCCCAACTCTGACGTCAGTCCTTCTACATCAGTACACACACAGAGGGAATCCTGTATACTGTAGAATGAAGATAATGTAATATTTCTTTCCCTAAAAACAAAAAAAATTGTCTGTTTCGCTAACAAGTTCCATTCCTGCAGTCTTGGTGCTAAAAGTTCCGCCTGCTGTTTTGACAGACGGTGATCACGTACAAGACCATTAAGTTCACTTTGTTCTATAAGATGTGGTTCATTGGAAGTTTGGTCAATGAAAGGAGGATCATGGGATGATTCTGGGATTTATTCCTCAATTTCCTCATCCGAAGTTGAGAGTTCTTTCAAATTAGCCCGTGGTGTAGGTGTAGGGAGGCCTTCTCCGTGAGGAACGGACCTTATTGCCGAAGGTACATTTGGATACTCAATTTGGTGAATTAACACAACCTAGGCGTTGTATTCTCTCTATTCTCCTGTTCAGTAGTGCTAACCTTGCATTTAATATATCCCTGCCAACACAAGTACGTATCTTATATTCCTCCACTACATGTACACATATATCATAAAAATGTTATGTGACTGACATTTTTTATTGTTATATTTGAAATCAGCCCAAAATTAATAAGGTCCAGCGTATTTGATCCATGTTACCGAACCCTTGTCAACTAGTGTAATTGGTTTATGTGCATAAGAGGGGACAGTAAATAGTCAGGGCTTCACCACTATACGCTAACCATACCATCGATGTTGGACAAGAAAACGCAGTCGTATTTAGAGCTTCACTGTACTCACCTCCCTGGCCACCATACCCACCATGCCGGTGTAAGACCCATCAGCCTTTTTTCTGCCCCAAGTGTCATCAGAGGGACGAACGAAAGTGTATCTAGGAAGCAACAATGTAAGTAAATAGTAAGTCTTCATTGTAAATATTCATCCTACATCATTGTAACATTTTAATCAAGAAGGTTGAGGGAGATCTTCGTGGGTCCAACGTGAAATAGGGTCAACTTTACCGTAAGTGTTACTATTGCCATTACTATCGTTACTAGTGTTATTAAGAATACTTTTTATTGTTATTCTAATAATATTATCATTATGATTAATATTATTACCTTGCCTCTAAATGCACGACAAGTTATTGTATTTGGTCCTGTTTGTGTGTTTACTTATCTCCAAAATAACTCAAGAGCAAGTTCGTTGATCTCCACCACACGAGGTAGTTTTCGTCAGTATTTATAATGATCAAAATGGTAAATTTCTCGTGGAAATCGCTCTAAAATTGACCAAATAATGCCACGGTAACAGTTTACGATGACGTGAAATAGTTCCCAGGAGAGATTACAATGGCATACAGTAACAGCGTCATTAATTCGATATTTACCCTGTTAAGGTAACGGTTAACAGAAGATGTTTAATAATTGGTATTATTGGTATTGTTACTGTTGTTATTATTCTTGTCATTATTACTATAAACATTGGTATCAATTGTAGAATTAATATTATTATTGATAGTAGAAGTAACATCAAAAAGTGGTGGGACCTGATAACATCACATGGTCCACAAGTAGAGTACCACCCAAATGCCAGCAAGTCCTTCCTCATTGTGAAGCCAAAATAACATTAACGGGCAATAGAGGTGTTCAACAAAAGTGAGGTCAAAATAACTAAGGACGGCCAAAGACATCTACTGTAGGTGCGGTAATCGGCACGAACGACTTCAAAACCGAGTAAGTATCGGGAAAGGTAAGTGAGTGGGTGAAGGAAATCCAAGTTCTGTCTGATATTGCTAAAACGGGGCCACATGCGGTGTTTGCAGCATTCACCCATGGAGTCAAGCATCGCTCGAATTACCTGATGCGCACTATCCCTGATATCGGACCCCTCCTCAGCCTGGAAGAAGCCATCTGCGTCATTTTTATTCCAACAATAGCGAAAAAGTTTCACTTAACCCCAGCAGAAAGGTCACTCCGTGCACTACCACCGAGACAGGGAAGAATGGGAATGACCAATCTAGAGGAGCTTGCTGCCACTGAACATCAGAACTGTCAAGCTCACGGCAGCCCTCACTGAACACATAACAGCTCAGAATGCAGCAAGTGAGGTAGATACCAACGAATTTAGCAAGATTTGACGGTCCATAAGGACAGAACGACAGCACAAGTCTTGGCTTTCTAAACTTCCCTCTTATGGTTTCTCTCTTCCACTTTGTTTTCTAATCTCTAGCTTCCTTGAGAACCGATCCATGACAGTTGTTGTCGAGGGATCGATCTCTCTCTCTCTCTCTACCAATAGTGGTGTCCCACAGGGTTCTGTTCTTTCACCTACTCTCTTCCTTCATTTTATCAATGATTTACTTCAAACTACGACTAATTCTATCCATTCATACGCTGATGATTCTACTCTTCATTCTTCTTCACATTTTCCCCTTTCCCCTAACTCTCAAACTAGATCTGCTTCTAGAGTTGATATCATTACATCTATCAATGCGGATCTGTGCAGCATTGCCGAATGGTGAGGTAGAAACTTGGTTGAATTCAATAGTAATAAAACTCAGTATTTACCAATTACACTTTCCAAATTAGATGATCTCCCACCAATCTTATTTCAGGACGCTGTCATTCAGCCAAATTCTAAAATAGATATGCCAGGCCTTACATGTAATGGAAGCCACATATCCTCAACATTGCTAAAGCTGCCTCCCGAAAGCAGGGAATGTTGTACAGATGCCGTAGCTACTTCACTCCTAAGCAGTTACTTCAAGTATATAAGGGATTCATTCGTCCTAACTTGGAGTACTGCTCTCATGTCTGGGGTGGCTCTTCTTCTGTCCAACTGTTAGATAGGGTGGAATCAAAGGCATTTCGTTTTATTAACTCTCCTCCTTTAGTTGACAATCTTTCTTCCCTTTCTCTTCGCCGCAATGTTGCTTCACTCTCTCTCTTTTACAGGTACTTTAACAAGTAATGTTCGGTGGATTTGGCATCCTGTGTACCGCCTGCAAGGCCGTGGGCTCGTAACACTCGTCTTGTCTGCGGTGCCCACCGTTTCTCTGTGGATATCGGTCACACTGGATTTACCCGTTATAGTACATCCTTGTTTCCTCACACAGCCTAACTGTGGAATGCTCTGCCTTCTTCTGTATTTCCACACTCATACAATCTGTCCCACTTTAAAAAGATGGTTTTCCGGACTCTTCGTGGTGTAGATTAATATAATCTTTTTCTTTTATATTTTTAATTTCTTTTTACTCTTATTTTTTTCGCCTCTTAGGCTCCGTTATGGGTCGATGACCTGTGTCCGAGTGGGCTATTCCCCGTATAAAAAAAAGGATAAACTGCAACAACCGATGCAGCAATTTTGTCAGAGAACTTGAAAAAAGGATACGTAGCTATAGCGCAAGAGGTGGGCGCCTCGAATTGGCTAACAACGTTACCTTGTCCGTGTTTTGGGGATTCCTGGCTACTTCGCCTTAAGGCTATTTCGGCCAAAGCTGTTTTTTTTCCTGAGTCGTTTTCTTTGGACTTCTTCCTTTTATTCTTTTTGCTTTTCAATTTCCATTCTTTTTCTTGGTCTTGTTCTGGTATATTCTCGTAAAATTAAAAAAACGCTGACAATTTTAATGTTACTACATCTGGCTTTTTTGTCTTTTCTTCGGTCTTGTTTAATTCTGGCTTCTTTTCTGTGGTCTTGTCGGGGTCTTGATTCTTCTTTTCTTCGGTCTTCACTACAAGGAGAGCCTCCTTGTAGCTCAGTTTTTTCTTGCTTCGCAGCTTGGCCACCCTACTCTCCTCCCTCCACTTGGGACACTCCCGGTCGGAGGAGGAATGAGGGCCACCACATGCTGCGTATTTCTTGGCGGCCACCGAGCAGTTGGTGTGCTGGTGCCCGGGTGTTCCGCAACTGCAACAAACCTCCCGAGCTCGACACTTCCCTGCCAGTTGGCCGTACCTCTGGCATTTGTAACACCTTGTTGGTCTTCTTTCATACGGTCTTACTGGGATGTTCTCCCATCCCAGCAATACGGTGCTTGATAGATTCTTTGGGTAACCAACCAGTGCAGTTACGCTGGTCAGCTTCCGTACTATTGAGAGCTGGTCTCCGATCAGCTCGGCCAGTTCTTCTTTTTCAAGGTGTGGGAGATGACTCCTAGCACCAAGTTATCCTCTGTGTGAGCTTCCACTAGTATCTTGATCCCGTTAATTTCTGTTCTGTTGGCTATTTACTGGGCCTGTCCCCATTCCGCGAAGGTGACGATAAGGCCACCACTCACTGGTCTGCGGACGACCCTTGTCACCCCCCTCATTCCTAAGGAGTCAAAAAACTTCCTAACGACAAGGAGGTTTAGTTGCCTGTGCGAAGGGCATGTGACTGGGTACAGTCTTACTACCTTCGCCTGGTCACAGGTCAGCCTCATCGTCAGGTTTGCGTAGTACCTCGAGAGTAGAGAAGATATTGCCTCGCCGAGGTGCAGTTCTCAGTCGAACGTTACCGATAAGGACAAAAGGCTTCAGTCTTAATAAACAAGAATTTACGTATGCCATTGCCCTAGGACGCTAGTATATTGACGTTAACTTTAAGAACAGCGTTTAGGATCCTGTTCATCAACTGCTCCAAAGATGTTGCATTGGTAGAACAAACACTTCACATTTAACATAGACCCAAAGGAAAAAGTCAAGGGGAGTGAGGTCAGGCGAACAAGGTGGCCAATTAATGGGATCCCCGCGCCCCTTCCAACGGTTAGGTAATTGTCTATTCAGATGCAGAATCAAAATATCAGAATATCATAGATTAGTTCAGACAAATTATGATTTTTGGTGGAAAAATTTATATTAAGATAACATTTTGCATACATACTCCTGAAGGCTATAGAAATCTATGCACCAAACGATAATATTTCATAGATACAAAATACTGTAAATATAATTTTACATAAGATTGTCTCTATTTTTTATCCTATAGGTATTACATTTTTTGTGTAATCCACATCTGAATTCGGGGGAACTTTTCGCGTGTAGTGAAAAAATTGATACTCGGGCAAGGTTTTCAGCAAATAAGTAAAAAATTACTAGTTTTTCATTAAAAATGCATACAGTATAGTTGAAATTGTAGAACGTAAAATTATCTACTGGTTCAGAGAAATATATTTCCTTGAAACAGTTTTCAAAGCCTTTTCTGACTCATTCAATAAGTTTGAAACAAACTCTTTTCCACGCCACCTTTGAGTTTTTGGCGCGTTATTTTGGTTTCCCCATTCGGCCTATTTCACGTTTTTCTAGTTAAAGAGGATGCCATTGAGTACTTGAAAAGTCCTCTTCATTAGTCATAATAGGGTCATCAGTGGGATCATCTGCAGTTTCGGAATTCAGACAACTTTGGCCATGACAATTACTGCACATTATAGAACAGGGTAATGCACATTTTACACAACCACACTTCTTCCCGCACCCTAATTTACGGCCACATGAAATAAGTTTCAAAATATTTGCGGGGGCTGGGCTGGTGCCTCAGTTGTGTAGACAGGTGACAGAATTGCAAATTTTTTCCAGCCCCACTATTCAGGCAGAAGTGTTTTCCTCGCCAAGTCTGAACTTGGTGAAAGACACGATAAGAAAGTTGCCTAGCTGCTGCAGAAGTGGGCGGAAGACTTGACAATAACACAGCTTTATTTGAGTGACTGACAGCTTTGATAAGAGAGTGAAATCTTTATTGATTGAGATTTGTTTCAGTTTGTGGGGCTTTGTACAGAGTGAGAATGAAACGCTCTCCAGCAGATACAGCTTCATCATGAGTCGATTGAGGATTGTTGAACACCGATACCATTTCTTGCAGAGAGTCATCTTTGTACAGGAGAATTATAGTTTTTATTTTTCCAAACCCGTAAGATAAGGACGTTGTTTAGCAACCACTTAAAGCCTGAGCTACCAAAACTGATTCTTTGCAGTTCTTTAGAATATTTGAGCGCTGCAAATCCCGAGAACTATAAAATCTTGTCCTAAGGTTTCCGTGGGCTTCTGTTAGAAACATAATATCACTGTCTTCTGGAGTAAGAGATATAAGCAGAGCTAGAAGATCTACACCCTGTCCAACCACAACATATGAGTTATACTAATAAGATCCATTGATAGCACTTTGAACAATTACTACATCAGCATCATCTGTGGCAATATGTGCCTCAATACCTTCTTTCTCAAATCTCTGTTTCAATTACATAATTAGACGCTCTTTGTTTTTTAGATAACTCAATTTTTCCTTAGGTGCAGCTAGAGCTGTAATCTCACCGAGCAAGATTTCAGCTGAAGTTCGTTTCAAAAGTCTTTTTTGACGCTCGATGTTCTTTGTACTAATTTAATTTGTTGAATAACCATCAAATATTACAGTTACATCTTCACCATAATGTTTTCTAATGAACTGGATATACGCAGCATGAACGTCCGCAGCTATGCCTTGCTTTGGCCAAACTACACGGTGGATTAAATTACCTTCATCAATGATACATTTGCATCCTGATAATTCAACTGCTCGTTTTTCAAGTGTTGAAAATGTCATACAAAGACGAAGACAAACCTGTTCCGTCAAATATGGAGAGCGGAAATGAAGCCAACTCATGACAGCTCCCCAAGTCTTGCGGCAGGTTTACAATGCATATTATTCTTTGAAAAAACTGAGTGGTGTAAACCTCTATGATGTCATCAGCGACGCTGACACTTGTATTCATGTAAGAAATTGGCTTCACTCTTTTGGCGCGCTTTACCTTCATATCTCCAAAAGTGTCTTTGCCTTTCATGGCTTCATCCGTCAATCTCTTGCCAACATGTAGAGCTTCGTAGCAGTTTATGTATTCAGCTGCAACCAGACCACTGGACAACGAAACGAGTCTCCTGTATTGATGTTTGGATAATGTTGCTGAAGCCATACAACGAACATCTGAAGAACCTCTTCGTTTTTCTTAATCCTCGAGTCTCTAAATTCGATATGCTGAAAACTACTGCTAGTTTGAATCCCACAAAACTCTTCCACATACGTAGTGAGCTACTGGCAAACACGAAACCATCCCTGAATGTGTTTGCTAATTTTGCTTTCAGCGTTTTCTCACTCATCGACGGGCCTTTTGGTAAATATTCATCGAATTTCTTCAACAAACCATTGAAAGAAAACTGGCATTCGTCAGAGTCATCAATAAAGACGCAGAGCTTTTCGAAAGCAGAAGTCATGTCTTCATCTTGTGGGCGTCCTCTTTTTGGAGTTAATGGCGGGTTGAATGTAAATTTGGATGAGCATTTTCCGTGATAGCGAGCTTCTTTTGCTACAAGACAAACGCCACTTTTTAATCGCATCAACACTTTCTCACCCAACTCGTCGTTTCTTTGTTCACCATTCTTCAATAGTCTATCTTTCAGAGTCAAAGTTCGAACCTCGGTAATTACTTGGCGTTTCCCTGTAGGCTTTTTTCTTTCCCGTAAGAATGTCACATTTTTCACCACAAAACAAGCAATTCCATTTGAAATCAAATTGGTCTTGTGATAGCAATATAGTACACTGATTCGGTTTACTAGTTTCTGCTCTTTTTAAATCCCTGGCATTTTTTTTCTTTGGTGTACTTACGTCTGCAAACTATATGCATTTCAATGGTGTCCAATTTTATAATTTTTTTTTCAAAATGACCGTCTTTTCGGATTTGATTTACACGTCTTAAGTTCTTCATGCAGTCCTTCACAACCACTGTTTTTTTCCATCTACTAAACTATCACCACAGTTAAAACAATCACTTGCGGACGCCATATTCATCTTAATATAAATATTTTCCATCATTTGCCTATTTTCGAACTAATTTGACTGGACTAAGATGGCAAAAACAACTTTAGACATTGCTTTGTAATTGTGAATGTACTTTTTGCTCTACCATTGATAGGTTCATTATAATAAATATTCGAAACCCTATGTAAAATAAATAATTTATATCGCTGGGGGAGAAAGTCTACGCTGTTTATATATGAAACACTTTTTATCGCAAAATCATCGGTCTAATAATACGGAAATGCCGCAAATCCTTGCTTCTTATAAAATTAACATTATTATCAATTACATTATATTTATGTAAATAATGTAAACTGCTGCCGGTTTTCCGTGTTTCTTCAACGAAAGCGTTATTTTTATTTATGAAACGTCTTTTGTCTCTTGTTGAGAGTTTAAACGTGTAATGGCGTTTCCCTGATAGCTCCCGGCATCACGAAATGTGTTAATTATGAAAAATCAGCAAACGAAAAGTAGGAATTTTGAAAGTTCTCCATCCATTCATGATATAAAAATAAGTTTTATTCTACTAAAAAAATTCTACAGATGCTGCCTCCCATGAGTCGGACGCCTTAGTGATACACCAAGATGAACTTTTAATACAAATATTATTAGCACTAAAATTTAAATCAGATTATTATAAATATAGCACATGATGTTTTCATGGGAACATAAAATTCATTTAAAAATATGCAAAATATTCAATTCTAACAAAATAAAATTATGAAAAACAGAAAATCATTCATTTCAAAGCCTAAAATACACTTCCCACTTTCTTGAACTGGACCACTTCGATCTACCTGAGATTCAGTGAACATCTTTGTAACCTTCCGCATTTAGACCCATCAGCTACGCCACGGTAGGACGCCACCCTCCGGGAGGCTCCACATTGTCTCACTGTAGTGCATTGAGGTGTCTACTTTGATCCTGACTTTGCACTCGTGAGAAGGCATGTTTTCCAGGGAATTTTTAAGTGACTATACATACGTGTTGCGCTCATGCAGCATTTCTTGGATAGCTAGGACAATGTCATGTCTGACACCTTGAATGTTGCCACACCTGATCGTAGTCTGCTTTTCATGATCTCCCATGAAGTAGATTTCGAGGAACTTTGCCTGCTCATCTTCCAGTGGTAAGAGGGATCCTGCTTTGTGATAGACTTGACCCTGGACTTTGAATGAGGGCATGTATCCGTGCTCACGAACTACTCTGGTAGCTCCAAAGGATGTCATCTGGAAGCAGGAATTGTACTTCCGTATATTTTCCAAGAAGGGTTTTGACTCTGGTGTTGTTCCCAGCATGAGAGTCTTCAATGGTTGTGGTGGTTTTTCCAAATCTGGCAGTCGTACTTTCCCATGAGAGCAGCACAGTCCAGCAGATTCTCCTTTATACTTCTTTGCACCGCAGTTTTCATATTTCTTATCCATGTTGCCAATGACAACAGAGGGATACTTTTCATATTCTATATATAACATCACCCATCATCACCACTACATATAACACCACCCATCATCACTACATATAACACCAGCCATCATCACTACATATAAGAACATTCATCATCACTACATACAACATCATCCATCATCACTACATATAACACCAGCCATCATCACTACATATAAGAACATTCATCATCACTACATACAACATCATCCATCATCACTACATATAGCACCATCCATCATCACTACAGATCGGTAAAGTAGTTTCCGAGATTCTCGTGCGGACACACACACACACAAACACATAAACACACACGGCAGGATGCCACCCTCCGGGAGGCTCCACATTGTCTCACTGTAGTGCATTAGGATAGACCACATTTTTGGTTTTGCCATTAGGAGCAAGTATGTACAGATTTTTGCCAGTTCCCACTCTGGAGCATCCAACATAGAACTGTCCATGATAGAAGCAAGGAAACACCATGTTTAGGCCAACCATCTTTAGACTCTGTCCCTGGCAGGTCAATGGTGATGAGAGGCATCCTTGGTATAAACACGTCCTCTCCTTTAGCTTTTCCTGACAGTATTGTAGCTTCCAGTACATGTGGCAACATGTTCTTCACCACCAGTCTTGTGCCATTGCAGAGGATTGGTGGTTCAAGATTTCTTAATTGCATTATAGGAGTTCCAATCTTGAGAGTGAGGTGGTGAAAAGGCATTCCAGTGGGCTCCAAAGAATTAAGGAATTCTGCAGGGTACTGGACTGCTTGATCCTGGTCGATTACTGTATCAACAGACTTGAATGAGGTCTCACTGTCTGGAAGCTGTCTGAGTAGAGTCATGTTGATTTCAGCCACTGTTTCATGCTTTAGTGTCAGAATTGCGCGTTCACGCAGCCACTTGTGATCCTTGCAGTGGTGGATAATGTTTGGGTAGACCATGTTAGTGAGCTCAGTTGAGGACTTTGCAACATTTCCACATCCTTGAGGAATGATTATATTTGTCCTTCTGAATCAACAGGGAAAGTTCCATTCCCAATCTGTAGTAGAAGGTTTGCAAACCGCCCACCATCCTGATCTCCTTGTAGATGTACTCTCATGTTTGTGGAGAGGGTGAGTGTCTGAACACTTCTCCAAAGGTATGATGCCTTGAGGCACGCATTCAGTTCATCAGCTGGAGTGCTTCGAGAAATGACAGGTAGGGTTTGGCGAAAGTCTCCAGCAATGACCATTGTAATGCTACGGTAAGACGCCACCCTCCGGGAGGCTCCACATTGTCTCACTGTAGTGCATAGGGGTAGACTACATTTTTGGTTTTGCCATTAGCAGCAAGTACTGTATGTAAAGATTTCTTTTAGCATTAAACAGTTATTATTTTATTGTCTAATCATCACTACATATAACGCCACCCATCATTACTTCATATAACACCATCCATAATCACTACATATAACACCACCCATCATCACTACATATAACATCATCCATCATCACTACATATAACACCATCCATCATCACTACATATAACACCATCCATCATCACTACATATAACATATAGGAACATACGAATGGAGGAAACTGCAGCGGGCCTATTGGCCCATACTGGGCAGTCCCGTTTACACCCAACCCCTATGGCTCATATAAGCATCCAACCTATGTTTGAAGTTATTCAGCGTATTCGAGTTAATGATGATATTTGGTAACTTGTTCCATTCATCAACTACTCTGTTTCCAAACCAGTGTTTACCTATTTCACACCTAAATCTAAATTTGTCTAATTTAAAACCATTGTTACGAGTTCGCTGCTGGTTGGATAATTTGAATACCTTTGTAATGTCCCCTTTGTTTAGCCCTGACTTCCACTTATACACCTCTATCAGGTCGCCCCTCACTCTACGTCTCTCGAGGGAGTGCAAATTAAGATGCTTTAACCTGTCTCTATACTCAAGGTTCCTAATGCCCGGGATTAGCCTTGTCATTCTCCTCTGAATTCTTGCCAAG
>CAUDMG010000845.1:100-57129 GCA_958450375.1 Homarus gammarus
ATTATAAAGATGTTTGAAGTGTAGCTGTAAAGAAACATTATACAGATGTTTGAAGTGTAGTTGTACAGAAACATTATACAGATGTTTGAAGTGTAGTTGTAAAGAAACATTATATAGACGTTTGAAGTGTAGTTGTACATAATCATTATACAGATGTTTGAAGTGTAGTTGGAAAGAAACATTATGTAGATGTTTGAAGTGTAGTTGTAAAGAAACAACATATAGATGTTTGAAGTGTAGTTGTACATAAACATTATATAGATGTTTGAAGTGTAGTTGTAAAGAAACATTTTACAGATGTTTGAAGTGTAGTTGTATATAAACATTATACAGATGTTTGAAGTGTAGTTGTAGAGAAACATTATATAGATGTTTGAAGTGTAGTTGTAAAGAAACATTATATAGATGTTTGAAGTGTAGTTGTAAAGAAACATTATACAGATGTTTGAAGTGTAGTTGTAAAGAAACATTATATATATGTTTGAAGTGTAGTTGTAAAGAAACATTATACAGATGTTTGAAGTGTAGTTGTACATAAACATTATGTAAATGTTTGAAGTGTAGTTGTAAAGAAACATTATACAGATGTTTGAAGTGTAGTTGTACATAAACATTATACAGATGTTTGAAGTGTAGTTGTAAAGAATCATTATACAGATGTTTGAAGTTAAGTTGTAAAGAAACATTATACAGATGTTTGAAGTATAGTTGTAAAGAAACAATATATAGATGTTTGAAGTGTAGTTGTACATAAACATTATATAGATGTTTGAAGTGTAGTTGTAAAGAAACATTATATAGATGTTTGAAGTGTAGTTGTACATAAACATTATATAGATGTTTGAAGTGTAGTTGTAAAGAAACATTATATAGATGTTTGAAGTGTAGTTGTAAAGAAACATTATATAAATGTTTGAAGTGTAGTTGTAAAGAAACATTATATAGATGTTTGAAGTGTAGTTGTACATAAACATTATATAGATGTTTGAAGTGTAGTTGTAAAGAAACATTATATAGATGTTTGAAGTGTAATTGTAAAGAAACATTTTACAGATGTTTGAAGTGTAGTTGTATATAAACATTATACAGATGTTTGAAGTGTAGTTGTAGAGAAACATTATATAGATGTTTGAAGTGTTGTTGTAAATAAACATTATATAGATGTTTGAAGTGTAGTTGTACATAAACATTACACATATTTTTGAAATGTAGTTGTAAAGAAGCATTATACAGATGTTTGAAGTGTAGTTGTACATAACATTATGATGATATTCTGAGGACTAATTTTTTTCAGGCGAAACTGACTGAAATTAACTCGTTCCGTGTACTGGCGATGCTCTCTCGAGATGAAGATGTGTTTCGAGGCGTCTCCAGTTTCCTTGACATGTACGCGCTAGCTGTCCATCGTGACTACTGTGGGCACGGTCTCGCGAGCAAGCTGGTGAAGGTAATTAGTCTTTAGAAATCAAGTTTAGAAATAATTGTATGTTGAAGCTAACAACTTTTGTTCAGTGATAAGAAATGTGTCTCCATCCACGGCTTTTCACTAAACATTTCTACCTACACTGGCCCCAGGCCAAAATTCATTCCAGAGTTCTCTTGCACCCATATTATATCATGCGTTGTAATCTTATTTGGTGCCACTGATCGGTTAGTGTCGACTGGAAATAACCTCCCATCTCTGAACTGCCACCCCCGCTTAGTAGGGGACAACTTCTGTAAGAGTGGTATTTGGCAGCAGCTGAAGTTGGGCGCAAGCTTTCCAGTTGGAACCCTGCTGCGGAGACCGAAGTTCTGCTGACAGGAGGTAACGATAATTGTCTATATAGTAAAAATATTACAATTCACCCACACACGTAACTCATCATGAGTAAAGTCCAGTTGAGGAAATGTATTCAACACTCTTCAGCCAATGCGTTCTTTTTACCAACGTTATAAGAACATAAGAACATAAGAAAATAAGGAGTCTGCAATAGGCTGGTTGGCCTGTGCATTAGGGTGTGTCATAGGAGGGAAGATCAGCTAAAACTAATGGCCCATCACTTTTTTGGTAGATTTTAGTGTATATAAACAGAAAATAATTTCAGTTTCAATATTTTGCAACCTTTTGCTAGGTAAATTTTAGCGTGAAATTTATCGAAAATCTAACGTACAGCTGCATTAGTGCATTTCAATTAAATAGATAACATTGCTTTCTGACTTCATTCTTTAACAACCCAACTAACAATATTTTTTTCTGTTTCAGATTCTGATGCATTTATAAGTTGATAATATTTGCGATGGCTGCTTGTGTCAGGACGAGGAACCAAAAATCCAGCCATCTCAGTCACTATCTTGGGTCTGGGAGAGAGCTCCTGAAGTCGGAGTTGCCTACATTGAGAGATGCTTTGAGATACGGTGTTTTAATCAGGCAAATCAGTGAAAAGAACCAAAGAACTTACACAAACAAAGACATTGCCAGTGATATGACCAAAGCTGTCTTGGCACAGTACACTCTGGCTAACGCTCAGTTCAAGCCTCCAGTCATAACAAGTCAGAAGAAGATTAGTGAGAGACTGCTAGCCAGTTGGGAAAAGGCAAGAGATATCTCTCTTGGTAGAGGAAAACTTGCAGTTAAGGACAGCTTTGCCAAGCAACTGGACCAGTTATTTGACATAATTACTTGCAAGTGCACAATTGTTCTCTGTCCTGAGTTTGGATGCGATCGTGACTGTAAATCCGAGGCCCACATCTCCTGTATTTGCAAGCGTGAACTGAAGATTCCTGTGATCGAACTGGCATTTGTCAAAGCACAGAGAGAGAAGACTGGCAGTATAGGGGCTCTCATGATTTCTAGCCAAGATATTCCGGAGTCCAAGAGACAGGAGGCTGCCACAGAGAGACAGAAGAGGAGAAGAGTTGCCGAGGAAAAGAGACTTGAGAAGGCCCATGGTGAGGTAAAAAAGGCCGATGATTGGAGTCAAGCTGATTCAGAGTTTAATGACTTCCCCATGGCTGATCCGAGTGCTGACCAGGAGAATGGTGACTTTGTCCCTAACCCAGAAAATAATGATCCCAAACCTTCCAGGCACAACATTCGAAATAGGAAAGATATCCCGAGCATAGCTCTGGCCAGCATGCGACACCACACTGGTCTCAGAGAAACTGCAGAGACAGCAACAGCTGCCTGGATTGACGGTGGTTTGATAACACCTGATGATGTTCACCTGGTGATAGATCATAACAAAGTAAGGAGAGCTCAGGAGAAACTTGTCAGTAACCTAGAAGAGGAGTTTGATAAGGAGATAAGAGAAAATGGAATCAATTGTTTGTTCTTTGACGGGAGAAGGGATGACACTAAAGTGTTCATGAAAGTTGGAGATTCTGACAAGTTGTTCCCTGCCATGGTGAAGGAGGAACACTACTCCTGCTGCAGTGAACCAGGAGGGAAGTATTTGTGGCATTTCACTCCAGAGAAAGATGACATCAGGAAACCAGCTGAGATAGTGGCAGATAACATTGTGAATTGGCTCAGAGAGAGGAACGTAGACCAGACCCTGCAGGCCATTGGAGGGGACAGCACCAACACGAACACAGAGTGGCAAGGGGGGGTCATACAGTGGATAGAGCGGAAGATTGGGAGGAAGCTGGTCTGGATTGTTTGTGACCTCCACACCAACGACTTGCCACTTAGACATCTGATCCAGGAGCTGGATGGCAAGACTCTTTCAAACAACAGATGGTCTGGTCCTCTTGGCAAGATGCTGGACTCTGCCACTGAGTTAGAAATAAATCCGAGCTTTGAAAAAATCACAGTTGGCCCTCCACTCGTTGAGCTTGCACATACTGTCATTGACGACCTGAGTACTGACCAGTACTATGGTTACATGATTTGCAGTGCCATCAAAACTGGGGTCATGCCTGATAGACTTGCTTACCTGCAGATAGGTCCAGTCTCACATTCTAGGTGGCTCACAACGGCTCTCAGGTTCTGCAGAATTTGGGTCGCTCATCATAAACTGAAAGGGAACCAGCTTCACAACCTGAGACTTATTGTCCAATTCATCGTGAGTGTCTACTTGCCAAATTGGTTCAACACCAAGGTCAAGTCATCGTTCTCCGAAGGTCCGAGGCATGTTCTCTTCCAGCTTGAGCTCCTGAGGAGTCAGCCAAGGAAGGTTGTTCAGATTGTGGAGCAGACTGTGAGGAGATCTTCCTGGTATGCTCATCCCGAGGCAGTTCTGCAGACAATGCTCTGCAGTAAGGATGAGGAGGAGAGAAGAGTGGCAGTCAAAAAGATCTTGGATATGAGACTTATGAGAGGATCTGTGCATGACGAATCAGTTGGTAACGATTCCTTCAGGGTCAGGAAGACTCCTGAAGTCAATATAGGTGCCAAGATCCTCACTGATCTTATAGATCTGGATAACATCCAGGCTGGCAGTGAGCCCCCTCTTACCTGCAGCCTCACCAATGTTCAAGTCAGAGCTTTCCTGGACAACCCCATGCATGTCCCTGCCTGGCCCTCACACACCCAGAGTATAGAGCGTTGTGTACAGCAAGTGAGCGAGGCCAGCAGTCACGTGTACAGCCAGGAGAGGAAGGAAGGCTACATCCGAGCTCAGGTGGTCAGCAGGGAGGTGATGAGTAGAAACAGAAGCAAGAAAGACATGTTCTCTATGGTGTGCAGCAACACCGGGTCGTCGTAGTAAAACCGGTTTTTGTATTTGATGATTTTGTTTTCTAAAGGAATATTAAATTTAATAAATGTGTCAAGATCATTCGTTTCACTATTCTGGATCATTTTCATCCTAATAAATTAACCTGATACATTTACTTTACTTTAAATAAGCTATTTAGTGGTGTTGGTAAAAGGGTGGGAATACTGAATTTTCATAAGATTTCAAGTTAAGATTTACCTAGCAAAAAATGAAAACTTTTCAAATCTGAAGATATCACATGATTCTGCACATAGAACTACATCATTAATACCATGGGCCGATTTTTCAAACTCAAAAAAAAAAATTCGCCTCCGCATGACACACCCTACTGTGCATGGCAGCTCCTGTCGAGAGTTCCTACCACTCTGTATCATCCATGAATCTATCTAGCCTTCTTTTGAAACTTTCCAGAGTTCCCGCCCTTACTACAAAGTTGCTACGCTTGTTCCACTCGTCCACCACCCTATTTGTGAACCAGTTTCTTCCTATCTCCCTCCTAAACCTAAACTTATCCAACTTGAATCCGTTGCTCCGAGTCCTATCCTGCTCGGATATTATAAGAACTTTATCTATATCCCCTTTATTGATTCCTTTCACCCACTTAAATACTTCTATCATATCTCCCCGCACTCTTCGTCTTTCCAGGGAATGCAAGTTAAGTTTCTTTAACCTATCCTGATATGGAAGGTTTCTATGTCCCGGAATCATTTTTGTCATTCTTCGCTGCACGGACTCTAGTGAATTTATATCCATTCTATAATAGGGGCACCAGAATTGAACCGCATAATCGAGGTGCGGGCTGACTAGCGCAAGATATAGTTGCAATAAGACCTCTGCACTCTTGTTACTTACACTTCTAGATACAAAACCCAATACTCTGTTTGCCTTATTTCGAACATTAACGCACTGTTTTCTAGGCCGTAGGTCCGGGCTTACAAGTACCCCTAGGTCTCTTTCACAAGTCGACTTCTCTAGGTTGATGTTGTTAAGGCTGTATACATTATAAGTATTTGTTCTTCCAATATTAAGTACGCTGCACTTGCTGGTGTTGAATTTCATTTGCCATTTTTCAGACCACCCCTGCAGTTTATTTAGATCCTCCTGTAATGCATTTGCATCCTGCCCTGAATTAATTTGCCGCCCTATTTTGGTGTCATCCGCAAACTTGCTTATGTCACTGCTGATCCCAGTATCTAGATCGTTTATGTAGATTATGAGCAAGAGTGGGCCTAGTACTGACCCCTGGGGAACCCCACTGGTTACACGGCCCCACTCAGATTTAACACCATCTACGCTGACCCTCTGTGTTCTATCGGTGAGCCCTGATTTTATCCAATTTAAAACTTTCCCCTCGAGCTTAATTTTTCTCAGTAGCCTCTGATGCGGTACTCTGTTAAATGCTTTGCTTAAGTCTAAGTAAATAACATCGTAATTTTCTTCATTATCTACTACCTCGAAGACTTTCCTAAAAAACGTTAGCACAGGGGTTCTCAACCAGGGGGGAATTTCCCCCCTCAGGTTTTCATAGGGGGGGGGGGGGGAACTGATACTAATATGGAAACAATAAAGGATTTTCAGTATTATATGCATATTATTTGGAATTCACTTTTTGAGGCAGACAATCTTGGAAAGGAGGGGGGGAATGACATTCTGACATATGGTGAAAGGGGTGCATGGGGCAAACAAGGTTGAGAACCACTGCGTTAGCAGATTTGTTAGACAAGATTTTCCCTTTGTAAACCCATGTTGAGAGTCGTAGATTAATTTGCTTTTCTCTAGATGCGATCGGATGCTATCTGCTATAATTGATTCAAGAAATTTCCCCACTACTGACGTCAAACTGATCGGCCGGTAATTTGACGCTGATGCTCTGTCTCCCTTTTTGAATATGGGTACTACATTTGCCTGTTTCCACAAGTCTGGCAACTCCAGTGTCTAATGATTTTGTAAATAAGTTTAGGAGGGATCCGCTAATCTGTTCCCTACACTCTTTCAAGACTCGAGGGAAAATTTCATCCTGCGCTGGGGATTTTGTTTTCTTTAGTTTATTTATCTTCTTAAGAACATCCTCTTTACTGATAGTGATATTCTTTAATTTCTCTTCTTCCTTTCCCTTAAATATCAGTCCCACCTCTGGAATTTCATCGCAAATTTCTTCTGTGAAAACTGATAAGAAGTAGCTGTTCAATGCTTTGCTTATTTCTTCACTGCCATTTATCACTTCTCCCCTCCCTGACTTTAAAGGCCCAACTTTGTCCTTGACCTTTGTCCTATACACCTGGAAAAATCCCTTGGGATTCGCCTTGGATTCTCTTGCTATTTTGATTTCATAGTCCCTCTTTGCTTTCCTTACATTTTTCTTAACATTCCTAGATAGTTCATTATACCTATTTCTGAGCTGCTCCTCCCCTCCCTTTAATTTCTTATATGTTCCTTTCTTTATTCCTATGTCATGTTTAAGTTTTCTGGTCATCCACCTTGGCTCATTCTTATTTGACCTAATTTTTCTGTATGGTTGTTCTTGTGCTTTATGTAGTTTACTAGTGATTATATTATAGTCATGATCAATTGTTGTGTCATCTATGACCTCACCCCTTCCTACTGGGGACTGACGTGACTGTTCCCAGGTGAAAACTGGTCCCAGGTGATACAAGGATGAAACAGTGTCACAACCCGTAATTGCATGAACAAACATAAGATGGTTCTTGACTGTGGGAATGATGGATTGCTGAATTTCATGAATGCTGTAGACTGATACTGGGTTATGTCCAAAGAGCAAAGGAGGTCCATTTCATCTCTGGCCTATGCTGTGAACAAGGCCAGCAAGTCAGTGTCAGTGACTTCGACCAAGATAGGTCTGGCTTAACCATTTGGGTCAAATTTCATTGCAGTTTGAGCAACAAGATGATCATATCTGCAGTGCTCTGCTTGGTCATCACACCAGTGCCATCGAACTTATTGATAAGTTCAGTAATGAGCCTTTCTTTGTTTTTCTCTTTGTTAGGAAAGATTTGCTGATTCTATACCGGGCAGCTGCCAACTGAACTATTTTTGTTCACATCAAGTGTATATTACAATAAATATATGTTGCCCGCTTCCTGATTGTTTAGAATGCTAATGAATCTTTTCACTACGATGTCTTCTTATTTATTTTATTCCGACCACCACCAGACGATTTTATTCGGCTGGGGAAGTTCCATCTCCTAATAAAGGTGTTAAATAAACTTCGCTGCTTCTACAAGATATAGACTCAAACATATCCATAATCCACACTAATCATAAATGCCCCATTTTGCAAAGGAACACCTTACTTAGAGCACAGATTCATCCCCCTGGCATCCTTATGTAACTTAAGTATTTTCATCTGGCTATCGCTAGACGATTAGACTCAGCTGAGGAAACCCCATCGGTATTGTTAAAGCGTTATTCTGCATTGTATCCTCTCCCAACTAATATACACTTTCCATCTTCACCCCCAGCATCCCGTCCACCCCCCGAGAAAGACGCCTAAACGTCTTTCCTCTCTCCCTCCTGTGCACTTGCTAATCCTTGGAATTCACCCTCTAGAGTTCAGAAATGGACCCAACTGCACCTAGACCTGTAAATGTATATTCAATTATATTAGCATTGTTAAATACGAAGTTTACACGATCATCTGACAGACCATACAACTGCTCCCTACTTGGATAGAAGTGCATCATGAAAAAGCGGGATCTCCCTGTAATTTTCTGCAAACGACAAGCTACTTGGGATAAAAATCAGTTCATGAGACTCATAACTTCCGATTGATGTACGCAGGAATGGCTAAAAGAGGAAGAGAAACAAATGACCATAGTCTAATAGCCGATATAAAGCTATGTGCAATGACAGTAAGGCATCGTTGTGTGACTGTAGGGCCATCAGTCTTTGTCTTGATTAACCCATCCAGAAGGCGCTGAAGGAATGTTGACACTAATTCACAAACACCTAATTGGCACATCTTAGGATAATGAGAGCATCTTAAGTTTTCGATCGTATTTTATCCTGAATTATAGCAGCAGCCATGTCTATGATAGCTTCCTGTGTCAAACCACTGTACACAAAGTTAAATCTGAGGATCATGTTGCCAGTATCTAGGAAAGTATGAATGGTCTCTTTTCCTGACTCACTCGCAGTTATCATGGTCGACCACGTGATCGTTTCTCATCATCTGGATTGCCAGCAAGCTGATTTCTGCAGTTGAAACGCACCTGGCAATAATGATGTTAAGTCCTTTCAGCAGCGATTAGGTCAGATATATTTTGCAAACGAAGTTTTACCACAGCCCCTCATTCATCGTTACGTTCATTAGTTTTCGTGGTAATTGATTGCAAAAATGGTAGTGATTCAGCTTCATGACTATGCTCACGTTTTTTCAATGGTTCCTTCTGATCTTTTCCTTTATGTTTTTGATGGTCTTAGCACGGTACAGTCTCTTACAACGGACGATATTTGATACCAGTGTATAGTCTTACCGACATTTATCCTGAATGGGGATTGATAACGCTCTTCTTCTGCCATTTTGCTTGAAGGCTATCACCTCGCTCATCACTGATACCCATAATGCTTGCCAAACCCTTTTGTCTTATATGACCAAGATCGGAAGTAATGGGATAGCCACAGAAATCTCCCATCTTCTCCATTGTCACTCAAAGCCCGAAAAGAAAGAAGAACCATCATCATATTGATACAAATTATCAGCTTTCACTTACGACATCCAATGGAAATCATATTGAAACAGACCTCGCAACATGGCTTAATTTATTCAGATTTTTTTAAGAAGTGATGAATCACAATGATGGAATATTCAATGTATGGTGACAAAATTACCTCAAATTTAGATTCTGATGATTCCATTGAAATCTTTATACCCCAAAACCTGTGTCTAGAGCCAAGTTTTATTCACGAATTAAGACAGCGGCCACCTTGGAATTCTGACGTTTCGTCAAGTGGTATTTTAGGCGACTTTACTGTGTGGTATTGGGTAGACATGAAAACAGCAATTCTGAAAAAAAAATGTTTGATAATTTTTTCTAGGTTAGAGTTAATGCTACTGTACATCTGGATTTTTATGCTGACAATACTGTGTCTGATGTTCCCAGGAAGTCACCCATCCAAATACTGTACAAAACTGACCCGATGTTGTTATCCTTTGCTATGTAGACTATTATAATGAGATTGTGTAATGTATGCAAACATAATTCCAAAACTATGGTGTGAAATGATTTGAGTGTCTAAACAATCTTTAAAGGGGTCAGGGATTTGCTGGGGGAGCCAGGGACTAGACAGGGTGTTGTTTACAATCAAGTGTTGTTAGAGAGTTGTGGCATCATACAGGACCCTCTGGACCTAGATAGAAAAAAAAATAAAAAATATTTGTTTGCGGATAACAACCACCTAACTCTTACAGATTAATTTATGAACAGCAAAGGTCATGATGATGTCTTCATTGTTGTGGCGCCAGAGTAGTTTTATATTATAAAAAGTTCATCAGCCGAAAATAAAGTGAGGGATTATCTGTCGTGCAGTTAAAGCTGTGAACAGGGTTGTTATTTTTTATTTCAAACAAAGCAGATTTATTTTATTTAAAAAATGTATTGAAATGGTTTAAATCGGATTTATTTGATTTAAGTTGGCTTTTTTATTTCAATAAAATTTGAAGAAAAAATAATCAGGTCTTTTTCCCTCGTTGACAGCTACTGTTCCTAGACTTCTCCTTCGATGGACTTGTTCATTCGAAACTGAGGAACCGCCTTGATACGGAAAAAGCAGCAAAACTGGTCTTTTACATTAACTCTTTGAATGCAGACGCTGGTCATGGTTACGAACCATCAGATAACCTCTTTCATGTTTTAAAATGTGTTAAATGTAGAGATTCTTATAGTGTTTAGAATTAAAAGTGTCCATTATAAATAATGTCTGAATATCTCCCAACATATATGTGTTTCAGAAAACTCTGGAGCTCGGTGAGGAGCGAGGCTACTTGGCGTCAGAAGTACAGATCTCCAATACCTTGTCGGAGAAGATTTTCAACAAACTCGGTTTTGAAACAATCAAGACCCTTGATCTGGTGACTGTGGAAGATGAATTTGGCCTTGACACATCTCTCATACCTGGTGAAACTATCATGAAGTTAATGGTCAAACGCCCACCCAGCATCGCCATGGGGCAATAGAGACTTCACCGGCTCTGTTTCATGAAATTTGAATATGCAATGTGATATAACGACATTAAATTTTTTTCAGCTTGTCAACTTTTGTAATGTTTTCATAACCTGACAACACATTATCTCAGTGTTATAATGTAGGGAATTCAAGAACCTTTGTCAAAAGACAGCTTTTAATCAGTAAAACCATAATTATATTTGTTCGTTTTACATCCACTCCATCTCTCTTAGTAAACCACACGTGATCGTGGGCCATTCGTGCCCGTTGGCGAGTCCGGTGGTACAGTTTACCAAAGCGTGAAAGTTTGAACGCTCGTGCTTGGCTATGGCGCAACCGCCGTCCACCTGATAGCAAACAGCGTCATCGCTTTACAGCCTAAATAAAATGGTTAATTAATGCCTTCCTAAAGAAACCATCGACATGGGAACAGGTTTGTTCCACTCTACGATTTTTTTTTGCGATTTTTCCACCAAGTTTGATGAAAACGATTGTGCCGTTTTGGCTGCCCAGAACAGACACGGCTATTCCTATAATATATTAGATAGATTGTCGTGGTTATGATCATAGTCGTGGTTGTTATAATCATGGTCGTGGTTGTTATATTCATGATCGTGATTGTTATATTCATGGTCGTGGTTGTCATAATCCTGGTCGTGGGTGTTATAATCATGGTCGTGGTTGTTATAATCATTGTCATGAGTTATATTCATGGTCGTGGTTGTTATAATAATGGTCGTGGTTGTTATATTCATGGTCGTGGTTGTTATAATCATGGTCGTGGTTGCTATAATCATGGTCGTGGTTGATATGATCAAGGTCGACGTTGTCATAATCATGGTCGTGGTTGTTAAAATTATCGTCGTGGTTGTTATAATCATGGTCGTGGTTGTTATAATCATGGTCGTGATTGTTATATTCATGGTCGTGGTTGTTATAATCATGGTGGTGGGTGTTATAATCATGGTCGTGGTTGTAATAATCATAGTCGTGGTTGTTATAATCATGGTCGTGGTTGGTATAATCATGGTCGCGTTTGTTATAAGCATGGTCGTGGTTGCTAAAATCATGGTCGTGGTTGTTATAATCATGGTTGTGGTTGCTATAATCATGGGCGTGGTTGTTATGATCATATTCGTAGGTTTTATAATCATGGTCGTGGTTGTTAAAATCATGGTCTTGGTTGTTATAATCATGGTCGTGGTTGTTATATTCATGGTCGTGGTTGTTATAACCTTGGTCGTGGGTGTTATAATCATGGTTGTGGTTGTTATAATCATAGTCGTGGTTGTTATAATCATAGTCGTGGGTTGTTATAATCATGGTCGTGGTTGTTATAATCATGGTCGTGGTTGTTATAATCATGGTCGTGGTTGTTATAATCATGGTCGTCGTTGATATATTCCTGGTCGTGGTTGTTAAAATCATGGTCGTGGGTGTTATAATCATAGTCATGGTTGTTATAATCATAGTCGTGGTTGTTATAATCATGGTCGTGGTTGTTAAAATTATGGTCGTGGTTGTTATAATCATGGTCGTGGTTGTTATAATCATGGTCATGGTTGTTATAATCATGGTCGTGGTTGTTAAAATCATGGTCGTGGGTGTTATAATCATGGTCGTGGTTGATATAATCATAGTTGTGGTTGTTATAATCATAGTCGTGGTCGTTATGATCATAGTCGTAAGTGTAATAATCATAGTCGTGGATGTTATAATGATGGAAGTGGTTGTTATAATCATGGTCGTGGTTGTTATAATAATGGTTGTGGGTGTTATAATCATGGTCGTGGTTGTTATAATCATAGTCGTGGTTGTTATAATCATAGTCGTGGGTTGTTATAATCATGCTCGTGGTTGTTATAATCATGGTCGTGGTTGTTATTATCATGGTCGTGGTTGCAATAATCATGGTAGTGGTTGTTATATTCATGGTCGTGGTTGCTAATATCATGGTGGTGGCTGTTATATTTATGGTCGTGGTTGTTATAATCATAGTCGTGGTTGTTATAATCATAGTCGTGGTTGTTATAATTATTGTCGTGGTTGTTAGAATCATGGTTGTGGTTGTAATAATCGTGGAAGTGGTTGTTACAATCATGGTCGTGGTTGTTAAAATTATGGTCGTGGTTGTTATAATCATGGTCGTGGTTGTTATAATCATGGTCGTGGGTGTTATAATCATGGTCGCGGTTGTTATATTCATGGTCGTGGTTGTTATATTCATGGTCGTGGGTGTTATAATCATGGTCGTGGTTGATAAAATTATGGTCGTGGTTGTTATAATCATGTTCGTGGTTGTTATAATCATGGTCGTGGTTATGATCATGGTCGTGGTTGTTATAATCATGGTCGTGGTTGCTATAATCATGGTCGTGGTTGTTATGAATCATAGTCGTAGGTTTTATAATCATGGTCGTGGTTGTTATAATCATGGTCGAGGGTGTTATAATCATGGTCGTGGTTGTTATAATCATGGTCGTGGTTATTAAAATTAGGGTCGTGGTTGTTATAATCATGGTTCGTGGTTGTTATAATCATGGTCGTGGTTGTTATATTCATGGTCGTGGTTGCTATAATCATCGTCGTGGTTATGATCATGGTCGTGGTTGTTATAATCATATTCGTGGTAGATATAATCATGTTCGTGGTTGTTATAATCAAGGTCTTGGTTGTTATAATCATGGTTGTGGTTGCTATAATCATAGTCGTGGTTGTAATAATCATAGTCGTGGGTTGTTATAATCATGGTCGTGGTTGTTATAATCATCGTCGTGGTTGTTATAATCATGGTCGTGGTTGTTATAATCATGGTCGTCGTTGATATATTTCTGGTCGTGGTTGTTATAATCATGGTCGTGGGTGCTATAATCATGGTCGTGGTTGTTATAAGCATAGTCGTGGTTGTTATAATCATAGTCGTGGTCGTTATGATCATAGTCGTAGGTGTTATAATCATAGTCGTGGATGTTATAATCATGGTCGTGGTTGTTATAATCCTGGTCGTTGTTGTTATAATAATGGTCGTGGGTGTTATAATCATGGTCGTGGTTGTTATAATCATAGTCGTGGTTGTTATAATCATAGTCGTGGGTTGTTATAATCATGTTTGTGGTTGTTATAATCATGGTCGTGGTTGTTATTATCATGGTCGTGGTTGCAATAATCATGGTAGTGGTTGTTATATTCATGGTCGTGGTTGTTATAATCATGGTCGTGGCTGTTATAATCATGGTCGTGGTTGTTATAATCATAGTCATGGTTGTAATAATCATGGTCGTGGTTGTTATAATCATAGTCGTGGTTGTTATAATCATAGTCGCGGTTGTTATAATTATTGTCGTGGTTGTTATAATCATGGTTGTGGTTGTTATAATCGTGGAAGTGGTTGTTACGATCATGGTCGTGGGTGTTATTATCATGGTCGTGGTTGTTATAATCATGGTCGTGGTTGTTATAATCATAGTCGTGGTTGCTATAATCATAGTCGTGGTTACTATAATCATGGTCGTGGTTGTTAAGATTATGGTCGTGGTTGTTATAATCATGGTCGTGGGTGTTATAATGATGGTCATGGTTGTTATATTCATGGTCGTGGTTGTTATAATCATGGTCGTGGGTGTTATAATCATGGTCGTGGTTGTTAAAATTATGGTCGTGGTTGTTATAATCATGGTCGTGGTTGTTATAATCATGGTCGTGGTTATGATCATGGTCGTGGTTGTTATAATCATATTCGTGGTAATTATAATCATGGTCGTGGTTGTTATAATCATGGTCGTGGTTGTTATAATCATGGTCGTGGTTACTATAATCATGGTCGTGGTTGTTATGAATCATAGTCGTAGGTTTTATAATCATGGTCGTGGTTGTTATAATCATGGTCGTGGGTGTTATAATCATGGTCGTGGTTGTTATAATCATGGTCGTGGTTGTTAAAATTATCGTCGTGGTTGTTATAATCATGGTTCGTGGTTGTTATAATCATGGTCGTGGTTGTTATTTTCATGGTTGTGGTTGTTATAATCATGGTCGTGGTTATGATCATGGTCGTGATTGTTATAATCATATTCGTGGTAGTTATAATCATGGTCGTGGTTGTTATAATCAAGGTCGTGGTTGTTATAATCATGGTCGTGGTTGCTATAATCATGATTGTGGTTGATATGATCATAGTCGTAGGTTTTATAATCATGGTCGTGGTTGTTATGATCATAGACGTAGGTGTTGTAATCATAGTCGTGATTGTTATAATCATGGTCGTGCTTGCTATAATCATGGTCCTGGTTGTTATAATCTTGGTCGTGGGTGTTATAATCATTGTTATGGTTGTAATAATCATAGTCGTGGTTGTTATGATCATAGTCGTGGGTTGTTATAATCATGGTCGTGGTTGTTATAATCATGGTCGTGGTTGTTATAATCATGGTCGTGGGTGTTATTATCATGGTCGTGGTTGTTATAATCATAGTCGTGGTTGTTATAATCATGGTCGTGGTTTTTATAATCATGGTCGTGGTTGTTATAATCATGGTCGTGGTTGTTAAAATCATGGTCGTGGTTGCTATAATCATGGTCGTGGTTCCTATGATGATGGTCGTGGTTGTTATGAATCATAGTCGTAGGTTTTATAATCATGGTCGTGGTTGTTATGATCACAGTCGTAGGTGTTATAATCAGAGTCGCGGTTGTTATAATCATGGTCGTGGTTGTTATGATCATAGTCGTAGGTGCTATAATCATGGTCGTGGTTGTTATAATCATGGTCGTGGTTGTTATAATCATGGTCGTGGTTGATATAATCATAGTCGTGGTTGTTATTATCATGGTCGTGGTTGTTATAATCATGATCGTGGTTGTTATATTCATGGTCGTGGTTGGTATAATCATGGTCGTGGCTATAATCATGGTCGTGGTTGTTATAATCATATTCGTGGTAGTTATAATCATGTTCGTGGTTGTTATAATCATGGTCGTGGTTGTTATATTCATGGTCGTGGATATGATCATGGTCGTGGTTGTTATAATCATATTCGTGGTAGTTATAATCATGGTCGTGGTTGCTATATTCATGGTCGTGGTTTTTATATTCATGGTCGTGGTTGTTATAATCATGTTCGTGGGTGTTATAATCATGGTCGTGGTTGTTATAATCATAGTCGTGGTTGTTATAATCATGGTCGTGGTTGCTATAATCATGGTCGTGGTTGTTATAATCATGGTCGTGGTGTAATAGGCCCCTGTCTCATCAACAGAACGAATTATATAAATGGGTCAATATATCTGATATTATATTCAGATTCACCACCCTGGAACTTTCCACTGTCTATGAGTAAGACATGAGATTGACACGTGAGCGGGCGACTTACCCAAGAGGGCGAGACCCATAGCTCAGCATTTCTGTAAGCACGCACTGCGATGCCCCCAAGCTTCAGTAGCTCACCTCAACTCATATCGAAAGGACGTGACCTAACGTTTATCATACATAAACGCCGTCCCTTTCTCATTCACTCCTAGACAGTGAGACTTACGGTTGATATACACTCAGGAATTATATCTACAACCTTTTATAATAAAACAAAGGAACTACCGTTTGGGTTTCGTTACTTAAAACCCAAATATATAAATGTGTGAACGGACTGGTTAATTGGACAAGCAGCCGATTCATATAGGTGGCAAGCGGTGTGTACGGATTCTTCAAACTGGTAGTCGTATCATCCGTCTGTGTCTTGTGAAAAACAAGAAACCACACAGCAGTGACGCGTTACATAATCCGAGTGTTTAAAACTATATCCCGTATTGAGACGATATGTAGTGAGCGCTCCTTATCTCTGTCACTTACAAATACGTGCAGAATTCGTAATATACAAATATTACAGCCTGTTGGTACATATCCAGATTGAGCCGGTTGAGATAGACTCCACTCAGCATTCCCTAGACATTACAGTGTTGCAGTGTTGAAAAACAGTTTCGTAGCCTGGAATTCAATTGGTATTTCTCTAGCAGCTGAGCAGTATTGTTGTGTCGTCAGCGCGAATTACGAATTCCTGTGTCCTCATACAGATCTCCATATATACGTGGACTGTGAAGACTTGGCACACGGCAGTTTCGCCAGCGAACCAGCAACCACCAGTGTGATAACCAATCATAGTTTTCTGATCGCCGGAGGAGGAACTAACCTAAATCAAGTGGACTCGTCTCTCACCAAAGCAGAAGCGTCATCTCGTTGCCAAGGAAACCAGCAGCAGCGCACGCACACTCCACCCAGAGCTCTTGAAGGATCACATTTTCTATACAGACGTACTACTCTGTATAAATAGGTATTTAAATTACATAGTTCTACACACATGAACACGTTCGAGAGATATCTTCACACCGATAGGTCCGTCGGATAGGATTATTTAAATGATAAAGTGTCGAATGTAAGATTAATGTATTGAAATCCTATAATTTACAGTAGTTTGTAAGTGTCTGTCTACTTATTGATAGTTTAATAATTAACTACAAAACATATTCATTTGTCTTGTAAGTGAGAGGCAAGTGATCTACTTACTGTTAAGTATTCATTGACCCAAGGAGGCTAATAGATAATTTCTAAGTTTCCCATGTCTAATGTAGATGAAATCGAACGCCTAGCGCAACTGTTTGCTGATAACCAACTCATCAATGATCAAGCCCCGACTGACATAGATTTTGAGTATGGAACACAGTTAAATGAGTTGGTAGGAAGTAGTGAGAAAGTTATAGACGAATCATTTGACGACTTAAACCGTCGTACCCTACGGTCTGGTAATCACTATAGTACCTCACCTAAGTATACTAAAGCAGTTACCCCTGTTACAGGTGATAGTGTGTCTGTTGCTAAATCGGTAACAACCTTATTAACCCAGCCTTCTGATAAGAGTACGAATACTAACTTGCTTAATGCTAACACTAAAATGGCTTCGTCTGAATCTCACACCAGTACTACTACCACACCTAAAGCTGATAAAGTTTTTAATATCATGCAGCGCGGTGATTATGTTCGAAATTTCACGGGACAAGACGATTATAGGGTCGCACATTTTATTCGTGCATGTGAAGATAGCATGCGCAATAGTCACATAACGACTGACGAAGAAAAGAAAGCATATGTACGTTCCCATATTATACTGCCAGATCTGGGGTCACTAAATTTAAGGGGATAACTTAACTCTAAACTTAATTTCTAAGGGTCGCTGCCACCAGACCCCCTCTGGACAGCATGTAGCTCGTTTGGTAGTGGGCAGAGTGGACTAGGCATTGGGTTAGGTTTTCCATTGACCAGATCGATGAGGGTAAAGAAGGGGGAAACCATAACATGTCTTAATTGATTTATTCCTTATAAAACATACTGGTAAAAAAAACATATACATGAATTGGCCTTTCTCAGAAGAAAAACATAATTTTGGTTACCCAGACTCTTACATTACTGGCGGGTCATCCACCTACTTATTGCATAACAAATGGGGAACGCCGTAGCTCGGTCGTTCCTTCTTACACATCCCTTAACACATCAGACTGCTCCACTTGGGTGGATTGTAGCACCGTCGGTTATCATACATAGTAGCACCATCTCAACACACCTGTTACACTCCATACCTGCAAGTATGTGACTCCTTGTGACTTTTAGGTATACACAACGGACACCTCGTTCGCACACCGCCCTCGGTGGGTAGAGACGAGGGCTTCACCTAGAGACATACCAGCACTATTTCTACGCCTGGTAGTATAGGTCGCTCCAAGTGACGACCGCAGTTTCTCAAGGTCTCCTTAGTTGTGACTATTCATGTGGAGTGGTGCGCTGGGAATCCACCTGTTCATTGGACTGGTATAGCGGGGGAGTAATTCCCACCCTGGGGTGACGCTCACATGGACAATGGCGGCCGGGCGGCAAGATACTCCGGCCACATGGCACCTGTGGTGACGGCAGAACGGGAAAAACTGAGCAATAATGCCTGACGGGCGGTTATCCCACCCCTTAACACATCCCTATCACACTTATATATCCAGCAAAGCTTTAAACTGTAGTAACTTCTATTTATCAACCTTAATTGTAGGGCGGGATATAGCCCGCTAGGGCACTGACCTGTGGTGACGGCAGAACGGGAAAAACTAAGGCCGATTTCCCGCCGCTTCTCGTCACATAGGCCTACAGTTTCCAATCCTCAATTTACACTTTTGTTTCTTATGGTTCTCACCTGAACACTTTACGGTATATTGTCACTCATTTCTTAACAACACATATATTAATCCTAAATTACACACTAAGGTAAGGTCTTGGTTTGCTAGTGCTTGGGTAAATGCCTGAGATTATAATATTAATGAGGCATCTGAGGCGGGTACATGACGCGCCTTGAAACAAAAGCCGAATGATCATGGCCGGGGTGTATCAACGTCACTTAAAAACTGTAATGAGGGATCCTCCTCTCACACATTGCACTATTTGAACACAGACATAAGATTCTCTGATCACTGTACCTGTCGTGGGTATATGTCACGTGAGGCTACGAGGTGTATTAAATTCATACCGACGCATACACGATATTTCCTTTCCGGTATAGTTTCTAGATCACTGTCAACACCTCACATAGTTCTGATACATTTATCCTTTTTCCAGATCATTGTTCTCATGTATTTTCATATGATATCTGTTGGAGTTATGTTCGCTACACACCCACAGACGTAAATAGTAGGACCTTCAAACCCTGATCCACACTTAGTCTTACAGTACACTAGTCCGGCTCAACTGGACTTTAACATTCATCTTATGCCTACCCTGAGTGATCCTTAATGCTATGAATACACTTGATATGATATAACTATACCTGGGTACAATACAACACATGGTCTAGGAACCTTGAGTAGGTGAGTTGTCCTTTCTCAATGTTTCTCGTTTTCTGAGGTTCTACAAGCGCGGTGCATTTGAATGTTATGTAGCGTAATATGAATTAGATGGGATTTTTAGGGATGACAATGATGTGCGCAGTACAATATAACGCATGGTTCCTATGCAGGCAGTCGTTTAAATGCGTTTGGTTTACAAAGCCCTGACTATGAAAAGTTCAAGGGAACGCTAATTGGGATTTTTGGGGGTAGGTCACAGCCTCACTCCCAGACTCCTTATGCCACACACTTAGCTCCGATCGCTCCTCCCCGCCTAACATATAAACAGAAAACATCGTTACGATGCGCACATTGTAATAAACGTGGCCACGTAATGGAAGATTGTTTTCAGCTCCGAGGTAATAGTGCTAATTTTAAGGCCACACCCGGTGCAAAGCCATTCTCAAGGTCAAACAGAGAGGTAGCCAAAGCAGCACCTCCTCCTCCTACCCAGACAGCGGGCAAATGGTGTGCTCTTCACAAATCGACATCTCATAGTTCACATGAGTGCGATATACTAATAAAGGCTAGGGGAGTGGACCTTAGTGAAACGGAGGTGTCCTATAGGCGCAAGCAGAAACGTCCCCAGGACAAGTCATCGGGGGAATACCAGCGCACACCACAGCACGGAGAAGGATAGATAGGGAAATTCCCACCCCTCCTCACAGCACTTCTATAGCAGCCTCATTAATAGCGGCGCTTAGCAAAGTGGAAGTGTTGTCAGTGCCGGTGAGAGTGGATAATACCAGATTGGCTCTTGATATAGACACAGGTGCTTGCGCTAATGTATTGGCCTTGACATCATATCACGAGTTACAACGTAAATTCCCTCACCGCAAATTCAAATGGAGGCCTAGTAACGCTGAGCTCGAAGGAGTTTCAGGTACTCAGCTGAGCATCAAAGGAATGGTGACATTACCACTCAGATTCTCAAGACGTGGTACGCCCTTCTACGCGGACTTTTATATAGTTCAGCAGTTCAATTTGCCAGCTGACGGGTTACTTGGTCTACCAACTCTTCGAAAGAACATGATTGATGTTCATCCATGTAATAATAGTGTTACGTTTAAAGGTGTTTCCTACACAGCAATGAGTCATTCTGAACCTATGCTCACCGCTAGGACGAAAGTGTTGTCTACCAATCCTATTAAGAGGAAGGCGGATCATGCGTCAGAGATATCTCTCGACCTCAACCACACACCTTCCCAGCGTGATTACAGCAGCAAGAGTTGGACGATTGTACCAGCAGTGTTGAAGAGTACTCTCCATTACAAAAATGAGGAAATCACCAACGCAACTATCCTGTGAGCTGAAGTGAACATTAGTTTCTGCAAATGATTCGTTCACTGCCCAGGGTGTGACAGGACGTGACTGCAGTTGTTGTGACTACTCATCAATCAACATCCTGTCAACAAAATTCTTTCGTATGGCGTGAACAACCCCCAGTTACCAGCACCCACCCTAGTGATGATGACACATTCGGTCTGAGAGATGGTCTCTGCATTCTGAGGTATGGTGTTGTGGATGATGTTGTGTGACAATTAGCGGCGGTTTGCTGTACTCAGGATTTTTGTGAGCATTGACCCAATCACCGGACCTTGGAATCAGCTGTGTCTACTGTGGGACACACACACACAAGTCTACGGGATTGCGGCAGCAATTTCACATTATCAAGAAATTAAAGAAAGGATGTTATGTGTGTGATTTTCTAGATATCACAGCAATGTCGAAGTGCAACCAAATAAATTCCTAATTCGAGGTATTGTTGCGAATTGCCAACAGACTCGACTGGCCAGGATAGATCAAATAGCACCACATGTCAAGGTGATCGATCATCCTCAGGGCAAGACACGCCTGTTAGAGCTGCTTGCCGACTATACAGAAATAGTAGCCTTGCCAGAGGAAACGCTAGGTCAGACAGATTTAACATCCCATCATATAGCGTTAAAGGAAGGAACCAACCCTATTTACGTACCAGCTTATAGACTACCTCACAGCCAGCGCGCTGTAGTGCAAGATATGGTACAGGGTATGTTAGATGAGAATGTCATTAGACACTCAAAATCCCCCTTTAATAGCCCATTATTCCTCGTCCCGAAAAAGGATGGTGGATGGCGCCCTGTCATAGATTTCAGGCGGGTAAATGAACAAACAATCCCTGATAGGTACTCAATGCCTATCTTGAGTGACATATTGCAATCCTTAGGCAAGGATAATGCGGTATTTAGCAACTTAGATTTGCTTAGTGGGTATTGGCAAATACCACGCGATGAAAAATCACGAGAAATCACGGCATTTAGAACGCCTTTAGGCCACTTTGAGTTTCTACGAATGCCATTTGGTCTCAGAAATGCCCCACTAACATTTCAAAGAATGATCAACACCCTGTTTGCCGGACTAATTGGTAACACAGTCTGCGCTTATTTGGATGATCTAATAGTAGTCAGTAAGGACGTCGATTCCCATCTGATAAGACTGCGTGAAGTTTTGGCCAAACTTTCCACAGCAGGACTCAAAATAAAACTCTCAAAGTGCGAGTTTTTAAAATCCAGAATCCATTTCCTTGGTCATGTAGTTGACGGTGAGGGCATACACACAGTTAATGATAAAGTCAAAGCTGTATCTCAGTTCCCGCGTCCTACCTCAAATGATCATGTGCGTAGCCTTCTCGGATTATCTAGTTATAATCGTTCCTTTATCAAGGACTATGCAACATTAGCATCGCCCCGAACGAGGTTGCTCAAAAAAGATGCAGTGTTTATATAAGATGCTGAACACGAGGAAAGTTTTACGGCATTGAAGACAGCGCTAACCAATGCCCCGGTTCTAGCATTCCCAGACTACACTCAACCTTTCACTCTCTGTACTGACGCTTCCGGAATTGGAGTCGGAGCAGTGCTCATGCAAGAGGACACGCGTGGGAAGTTTAGAGTGATAGCATTTGCAAGTCGCAAACTAATCGATGCTGAAACACGTTATTCGGTGACGCATTTAGAAACGTTAGCCGTTGTGTGGGCACTTAAGAAGTTCAAAGACATTATCTTTGGCTACAAGATAACTGTTTTTACTGATCATGCGGCAGTCACCGAACTGTTCCATGGCAGAAACTTATCAGGCAGATTAGCACGCTGGTATCTGACAATTCAAGAGTTTGACCCCGAATTTAGGTATTTACCTGGGAGGGCGAATGTTGTCGCCGACGCTCTGTCAAGAAATATAGCACCAGTAATGCCTGTATCAGCATTCACTCTTTCGCAGCTGGAAGATGAGTAACGACGCGACCCATATTGGTCAGCTGTAATTTTTGCTCTCGAATCGGGCGAGGATGTTAAACTCCCCAAGTTATTTCTTCCCTTAAGTCAGTTTGAATTACGACATAACATACTCAATAGGACGAGAAAATCTCCTGAGGGTAATGTGTCTCAAATAGTCGTACCTGACACGTTGCGCAAAGCAGTAATGACATTGTTCCACGATGTCCCACAAGCAGGTCACCAAGGTCGTGATAAATGCTTAGCGGATTTACGAAAGAAGTATTTCTGGAACACTATGAAGAAAGACATAGAATTACACATAGCTAATTGTTTGGCATGTGCTCAACATAAAAGATCAACAGGATCACCTGCCCCGATTACAATATCCTACACCAGACCGTCCGTTTGACACAGTCGCTGTTGATGTGTTACAACTCCCAATGAGTCATCAGGGATCAGGATACGTCTTCGTGTGTGTGGATCATTTTTCAAGGTTCGTGGTCTTGGTCCCACTAAAAAGCAAAACGGCCGAAGCAGTAGCCTATGCATTAGTGATGAATCTCATATGTCCATATACTACGCCTAAAGTTCTACTCTCTGATAATGGAACAGAGTTCAAGAATGAGCTAATAGAGCATATATGTTTACAATATGGAATTAAACAAACTTTGTGACAGCTTATCATCCACAGGCTAATGGCCTTGTTGAAAGAACCAATCGCAAGATCCTAGAAATACTGCGTCCAATCGTTAGTGGTTTTCAATACGCATAGGAGGATTGGTTACCGCAGGTTGCAGCGTCTATTAATGGGTCAGTTAATAGCTCTACGGGCAAAACACCCTACTATATTGTCTATGGTACAGATAAACGTCTGCCTTACGACATCCTTACAGAGGCGCCATACCCGGTATATAATACGGATGATTTTGCGGCAAAACAAATTCATGTCTTTACAGAAATTCATAACCAAGTACGATCACAGCTAGCGGCGTCACGCGCCGAAATGATCATCAAACAGCATAAACATGCTAAACCTATCGCACTGAACGTTGGGGACGCTGTTATGTTACAGGTACCTGAAAGGAACTCCAAACTTTCGGCGAAATTTTCTGGTCCATTCCGCATAATCTCAAAAGAAGCAGGCAACAAATTCAAAATATGGAAGCCTAATGCACAGATCGCAGATGTCGTGCACGCGGATCGTCTGAAGAAGACCCAGATAAATGTCTTACCTCAAGTTGATGATAATGTGATTGATACATCCTTACAGACTGTTCAGAAGCAAAATGTCCCAAATGACTATTGTATGAAACTACGTTCTGCGAGTAGAAGTTAACTCGTACTTTCGCGTCAGATGGAAAACGTCGACGGCCAACTACAATCAGCATTGGACATTCTTCATGGTCTCAGCACAGCTTCGATGAATTCGACAATAGTTTCATGGACGTTGTCGTTCAAGCTGTATCTCAACAGAATCGTGTTATTTCTCAAACCTTTCACGCGATTACTGTTCTAGAATCAAAGGTTAATGCAATCATAATGGGGTCTAACCAAGTTTCGAGGATTGTTACTAGGTAACAGAAAGCAATCCCGACGTTAGAATGGCTCCTTTACTTCACAGAATATTTGCATGCTGCTGAAATTTCAGTTCATAAAATTGTAACCTCTAAAAATGAACTAATAGACAGCATTGTAGATGCCGGGATAGGACGTGTGGACGCGAAGCTTGTGCCTGTGCAGACGCTTCTTGAAGCTTTAAAAATAGCCAAGTTGCAGTATCATTTAACTCCGATTTTCAATGACAATGAGGTTCAATATCATTACCCACTGTTGGAGTCAACCCTCACGCACAATGCAATTCTGACCCACATTCCTATGCGAGGGCAACATGAGTTTAATGCATGGCATTTAGAACCCTTCCCCTGGTTTGTGAACGACACACTGTAAACCCTAGATAGGCCTAAAGAATTTTTCTTAGTAGATGAAGAATATTCATTGTTATCAATAGAGGATTCTGAGGTACTGTCACGGTGTAAGTCGTCTTATCTACACCTACACGTATGTCCAGCCTACATGTTTGCATTTATTCCTGCTGCAGAGGGAATATGTGAATTGGCAGTCATACAACCAAATGCACGCACAGCGTTAGCGCAATGCAGTTATAGGCCAGTTAGTCTAAAGACTGTGTTCCACGCTCACCTTCACAATGTGCAGTATTTGTTCTTTCCAAATCTCACTACTGTAATTTTAAAATGCCAAAATGGTGTTAAGCAGCTAGTTGTGAAAGGGCATTACAAGGCTCCTGATTACTGTGAAATCACTTGTAGTACATTACGGACCTTGCCTACTCATCAGCATTTTGCGTTAAATCGAAAACTCAAGTCTGCTTTAATTCCACTTCCTATAATGAATTTCACTATCAAGGATATTCAAATAGTATCAGAGAAATTAAAAGTTTTAGCTTTCTTGAACGAGACACATTTTGCTGATTTGAATAATAACTTGCCATTTTACCTGTCACGGGAATTTGCACTACCAAGTCTTACGATTCCCTCTATTCTGTTAATTCTGGCAATAATGTTCCTGTTCTGTTATTACCGGGCAGTATCATCCAAATTCAACATTGTTCATAACATACTAACCCGTACGACACAAAAGTCTAGGTCCCCTGTAGTAGAGAATACCCCTACAGTAATTTCCCCAGCTTAGTGTCTACATATCTGTTTATAACATGGTTAGGGTTGTCTAGGATGTACTGTACTCTGTGAGTTATTTAGGCCTCACGGAGCTCGGCTGGTAGGTGACCGAGCGATGTAATAGGCCCCTGTCTCATCAACAGAACGTATTATATAAATGGGTCAATACATCTGATATTATATTCAGATTCACCACCCTGTAACTTTCCACTGTCTATGAGTAAGACATGAGATTGACACGTGAGCGGGCGACTTACCCAAGAGGGCGAGACCCATAGCTCAGCATTTCTGTAAGCACGCACTGCGATGCCCCCAAGCTTCAGTAGCTCACCTCAACTCATATCGAAAGGACGTGACCTAACGTTTATCATACATAAACGCCGTCCCTTTCTCATTCACTCCTAGACAGTGAGACTTACGGTTGATATACACTCAGGAATTATATCTACAACCTTTTATAATAAAACAAAGGAACTACCGTTTGGGTTTCGTTACTTAAAACCCAAATATAAATATGTGTGAACGGACTGGTTAATTGGACAAGCAGCCGATTCAGTGGTTGTTATAATCATGGTCGTGGTTGTTATAATCATAGTCGTGGTTGTCATAATCATGGTCGTGGTTGTTATAATCATGGTCGTGGGTGTTATAATCATCGTCGTGGTTGTTATAATCATAGTCGTGGTTGTTATAATCATGGTCGTGGTTTGTTATAATCATGGTTCGTGGTTGTTATAATCATGGTCGTGGTTGTTATAATCATGGTCGTGGTTGTTATAATCATGGTCGTGTTTATGATCATGGTCGTGTTTATGATCATGGTCGTGGTTCTTATAATCATATTCGTGGTAGTTATAATCATGGTCGTGGTTGTTATAATCATGGTCGTGGTTGTTATATTCATGGTCGTGGTTATGATCATGGTCGTGGTTGTTACAATCATGTTCGTGGTATTTATAATCATGGTCGTGGTTGTTATAATCATGGTCGTGGTGGTTAAAATCATGGTCGTGGTTGTTATAATCATGGTCGCGGTTGCTATAATCATGGTCGTGGTTCATATGATCATATTCGTAGGTTTTATAATCATGGTCGTGGTTGTTTTGATCATATTCGTAGGTGTTATAATCAGAGTCGTGGTTGTTATAACATTGGTCGTGGTTGTTATAATCATGTCGTGGTTGTTATAATCATAGTCGTGGTTGTTATAATCATGGTCGTGGTTGTTATAATCATAGTCGTGGTTGTTATGATCATAGTCGTAGGTGTTATAGTCATAGTCGTGGTTGTTATAATCATGGTCGTGGTTGTTATAATTATGGTCGTGGTTGTTATAATAATGGTCGTGGGTGATATAATCATGGTCGTGGTTGTATAATCATAGTCGTGGTTGTTATAATCATTGTCGTGGGTTGTTAAAATCATGTTCGTGGTTGTTATAATCATGGTCGTGGTTGTTATAATCATGGTCGTGGTTGCTATAATCATGTCGTGGTTGTTATAATCATGGTCGTGGTTGTTATATTCATGGTCGTGGTTGTTATAATCATGGCCGTGGGTGTTATAATCACGGTCGTGGTTGTTATAATCATAGTCGTGGTTGTTATAATCATAGTCGTGGTTGTTATAATCATGGTCGTGGTTGTTATAATCATGGTCGTGGTTGTTATATTCATGGTCGTGGTTGTTATAATTATGTTCGTGGGTATTATAATCATGGTCGTGGTTGTTATAATCATGGTCGTGGTTGTTATAATCATAGTCGTGGTTGTTATAATCATTTTCGTGGTTGTTATAATGATGGTCGTGGTTGTTATAGTTATGGTCGTGGTTGTTATAATCATGGTCGTGGTTGTTACATTCATGGTCGTGGGTGGTATAATCATGGTCGTGGGTGTTATAATCATTGTCGTGGTTGTTATAATCATGGTCGTGGTTATGATCATGGTCGTGGTTGTTATAATCATATTCGTGGTTATTATAATCATGGTCGTGGTTGTTATAATCATATTCGTGGTTATTATCATCATGGTCGTGGTTGTTATAATCATGGTCGTGGTTGTTATAGTCATAGTCGTGGTTGCTATAATCATGGTCATGGTTGTTATAATCATAATAGTGGTTGTTATAATCATAGTCGTGGTTGTTATAATCATGGTCGTGGTTGTTTTAATCATGGTCGTGGTTGTTATAATCATGGTCGTGGTTGTTATATTCATGGTCGTGGTTGATATATTCATAGTCGTGGTTGTTAAAATCATGGTCGTGGGTGTTATAATCATTGTCGTGGTAGTTATAATCATAGTCGTGGTTGTTATAATCATAGCCGTGGTTGTTATGATCATAGTCGTAGGTGTTATAATCATAGTCGTGGTTGTAATAATCATGGTCATGGTTGTTTTAATCATGGTCGTGGTTGTTATAATAATGGTCGTGGGTGATATATGCATGGTCGTGGTTTTTATAATCATAGTCGTGGTTGTTATAATCATAGTAGTGGGTTGTTATAATCATGGTCGTGGTTGTTATAATGAAGGTCGTGGTTGTTATAATCATGGTCGTGGTTGCTATAATCATGGTCGTGGCTGTTATATTCATGGTCGTGGTTGTTATAATCATGGTCGTGGGTGTTATAATCATGGTCGTGGTTGCTATAATCATAGTCGTGGTTGTTATAATTATGGTCGTGGTTGTTATAATCATTGTCGTGGTTGTTATATTCATGGTCGTGGTTGTTATAATCATGGTCGTGGGTGTTATAATCATGGTCGTGGTTGTTATAATCATGGTCGTGGTTGTTATAATCATGGTCGTGGTTGTTATAATCATGGTCGTGGTTGTTATCATCATGGTCGTTGTTGTTATATTCATGGTCGTGGTTGTTATAATCATGGTCGTGGGTGTTATAATCATGGTCGTGGTTATGATCATGGTCGTGGTTGTTATAATCATATTCGTGGTAATTATAATAATGGTCGTGGTTGTTATAATCATGATCATGGTTGTTAAACTCATGGTCGTGGTTGTTATATTCATGGTCGTGGTTGCTATAATCATGGTCGTGGTTGTTATGAATCAAAGTCGTAGGTTGTTATAATCATGGTCGTGGTTGTTATGATCACAGTCGTAGGTGTTATAATCATAGTCGTGGTTGTTATAATTATGGTCGTGGTTGTTATGATCATAGTCGTAGGTGTTATAATCATAGTCGTGGTTGTTATAATCATGGTCGTGGTTGTTATAATCATGGTCGTGGTTGTTATAATCATAAGAACATAATAACATAAGAATGGAGGAAACTGCAGCTGGCCTATTGGCCCATACTGGGCAGTTCCGTTTACACCCAACCCCCATTGCTCATATGAGCATCCAACCTATGTTTGAAGCTGTTCAGCGTATTCGAGTTAATGATGATATTTGGTAACTTGTTCCATTCATCCACTACTCTGTTTCCAAACCAGTGTTTACTTATTTCACGCCTAAATCTAAATTTGTCTAATTTAAAATCATTGTTACGAGTTCGCTCCTGGTTGGATAGTTTGAGTACCTTTGTAATGTCCTCTTGGTTTCGCCCTGCCTTCCACTTATACACCTCTATCAGGTCGCCCCTCGCTCTACGTCTCTCAAGGGAGTGCAAATTAAGATGCTTTAACCTGTCTCTATACTCAAGGCTCCTAATGCCCGGGATTAGTCTTGTCATTCTCCTCTGAATTCTTTCCAAGGATTCTATATCCATTCTGTAATACGGTAACCAGAACTGAACTGCGTAATCCAGGTGTGGTCTCCCAAGAGCAAGATGCAGTTTTAGGATGACCTCGCTAGTCTTGTAACTAACACTCCTTTGTATGAACCCAAGTAATTTATTAACCTTGTTACGAGCAAAAACACATTGTTTACTTGGCTTAAGGTTCCTACTTATCATTACTCCTAAATCTCTCTCGCAGTCGGATTTCTCTATGGCATCGTTGTTCATCTGGTATCTGGTTTCCCTGTTTACATCTCCTATACTGAGTACTTTACATTTGTCGACGTTGAATTTCATCTGCCATTTTTCAGACCATTCGAAAAATTTGTTTAGATCTTCCTGTAGTTTTGCCGAGTCCTCGTCAGATTTGATAGCACGTCCTATTTTAGTGTCATCAGCAAATTTACTTATGTTGCTGTCTATGCCGATATCTATGTCGTTTATGTATATAATAAACAATAATGGTCCAAGTACTGAGCCTTGGGGAACTCCACTTGTGACGTTGCTCCAATGGGACTTAGTGCCATTAATGCTCACTCGCTGTTTCCTGTCCTGTAACCACGCCCTAATCCATTTAAGGATGTCACCTTTGATGCCATGAGCTTCTACCTTTCAAATTAGTCTTTCGTGGGGGACTCTGTCGAAGGCTTTACTAAAGTCGAGATATACCACATCATAATTGTGCCCCTCGTCCACCGATTCGAAAACTGATGAAAAGAATGTTAATAGATTAGTTAGGCAAGAACGTCCGCTTGTGAAGCCATGCTGGGAATCATTGATCAATCGGTGCTTCTCCAGGTGATTTCGAATAGAGTTTGAAATGATTGCTTCCAGTAATTTGCCTACTATTGATGTTAGACTGATTGGGCGGTAGTTAGAGGATAGTGATCTATCCCCCTTCTTGAAAATCGGTATTACATTCGCTATCCTCCAGGATTCTGGTACTACACCTGTTTTTAAGGACATGTTAAACAACTTTGCTAAGGGCATACTAAGCTCTTCCTTACATTCCTTTAATACTCTGGCAAATATCTCATCGGGACCAGGTGACTTATTAGGCTTTAATTTGTCTATTTGCTTACTGACATCGTTACTAGCCACTAGTATCTCAATTAATTTGTTTTCTTCACTATCTCTGAATAGAGTCGGTGCCTCTGGTATCATGTTTAAATTTTCGGTGGTGAAAACTGTTGAAAAATATTTATTCAAATTATTGCTCATTTCTCCGTCGTTATCAGTGAGCTCGCCGGAATCTGACAGTATTGGTCCAATCTTTTCTCGTGTTTTAGTTTGATACATTTGGTAGAATCCTTTGGGGTTTGTCTTCGCCTCCCTTGCTATCCTTACCTCATTATTCCTCTTTGCTTTCCTTATCTCGGTTTTAACCCTACTCGCCAATACTCTATAATAGTCCCGGAGGTGAATTTCGCCACGATTTATCCTTCTACCTATAGCCTTCCTTTGGCCAATGATGTTCTTTAAATAATCATTTATCCATTTAGGGTTATTGTTGTCTGATCTGAGTTTTTTGTATGGTATGTTCTGCCTTTGTGCATTAAGTAACTCACTATTTAAATTGTCGTGGAACTCGGCAATCTCATATCTCGTTATCAGGTCCGTGTCATCTGTCAGGTTCACGGCCAAGCGCGACACCCCCTCTCTCAGCTACCTCTTTAAACTGTCAAAGTTTGCCCTTCTGAAATCTGGTACTGTAGTGGAATTTTCCTTACGTCTGCCCTGAAAATCTAACTGTAATCGAATTTCTTTGTGATCGCTGTTTGCAAGTTCGTTCCCTACCTCGACATTGCTAATGAGGTTTTCTCTGTTCGACAGAACTAAATCCAGTATATTATTACCCCGTGTGGGTTTGGTTATATGTTGACTTAGGAAACAGTCCTGGATCGTCTCGAGAAAATCCTCTGATTCTGAGTTGCCCGTATGGTCAGTCCAATCTATTTGGCCAAGGTTAAAGTCGCCTACTATACAGACTTTGTTGTGTATGGAAGCCCTGCGCATTTCATCCCAGATAAGTCGCTCATTGATGCTATCAAGATTGGGGGGTCTATATATTACTCGTGTAATTAATTTTTCCCGACCGTCGCTTAATTCTATCCAAATTGTTTCTGTATTCCTCTCAGTTTTTATTTCCTTATTTATTTCACACTTCAGATTATCCCTAACATAGATTGCTACTCCGCCTCCTTTCCTGGTCTGCCTATCGGTATGGAACAGTTTGTAACCCGCAATTTGGTATTCGACTGGAAATTCACGTGTGTCTAGGTTGATCCATGTTTCAGTGTATGCAATTATATCGATTTCTTCGGTACATACCAAGGCCCTAATATCATCCATTTTGTTTCTCATACTTCTACTGTTCGCGTAGTATACATTTAAGTTAGTCGTGTTCTGAGTCCTCCCCTTACCACGTTTAGTTTTAAACTCCCTGTCTAATTTAGTTTTGTCATCATTCCTAACACTATTTCCCTGTAATCTTTCGCCTTGTTTACCCGCTCCCACTGCAGTCTCCTCCACCCCCGTGCCCATATGTTCTCTTAGCTGTTTAAAGACTTCGATATCTTTTGAACTGCCCCCTCTAGAGCCCCAGCCAGGGATGCTACTCCATCCCTTGACAGGTTCACCCCATCCCTAGCATAAAGGTCCCTTCTGCCATAGAAGATGTCCCAGTTGTCAATGAATGGGACTGATATTGACTTGCAATATCTGTCAAGACGGTCGTTGACACCAACTGCCCTTGACAACCATTCACTGCCAACTCCCCTTCTAGGCAGGACACCGCATATGATAGGGATCCCTCCCTTAGTCCTAATACGATCTATGGCTGCCTTGAACTTATCAAGAAGTTCCTCGCTCCTACATCGGCCAATATCATTGCCTCCTGCACTAAGGCAGATAATGGGTTTGTTCCCATTACCAGACAAGATATTGTCCATCCTGTCAATTATATCCCCCACCCCAGCTCCTGGCAAACACACCCTCATCCTATTTTTGTTTTTACCACAAAAGGCCCTGTCCATGTACCTTACCTGTGAGTCACCAACAATTAAAGTTTTTATACCTTCCTTGTCATCCCTGCCCCTGACTGTACTAACGTCCAATTCGTCTATCAAGGGACTGAACGGGTTGGTACACTTAGCTGTTGCTGTTGTTGTTGTCGTATCATTCGTGTGCTTCTTCACCACCAGCTTTGTCTTCCTATTACTCACAATTTTCCACTCGCTTGATTTTTCGTCAGACACTGGCTTTACTCGTCCAGTCTCTCCTTTTAACTTCGCCAGCTCTTTCCTTAATTAAAAGTTCTCCAACGTGGCCCTCTCAATTTCTAACTTGGCCTTCGCAAATTCTTCAATGGACCACCCCAGTTTGGTCAACAAACTCTCATACCCAAGACAGCACATAGCACTGGCCATAGCTGATAATTATCCTTCCGGAGCTAACCCCGCCGTGACCTTTCCCCTAGTGAGGTCAGAACACAACTGGTCGTGGTTGTTATAATCATGGTCTTGGTTGTTATAATCATGGTCGTGGTTGTTATATTCATGGTCGTGGTTGTTATAATCATGGTCGTGGGTGTTATAATCATGGTCGTGGTTGTTATAATCATAGTCGTGGTTGTTATAATCATGGTCGTGGTTGTTATAATCATAGTCATGGTTGCTATAATCATGGTCGTGGTTGATATGATCATAGTCGTAGGTTTTATAATCATGGTCGTGATTGTTTTGATAATAGTCGTAGGTGTTATAATCATAGTCGTGGTTGTTATAATAATGGTCGTGGTTGTTATAATCATGGTCGTGGTTGTTATAATCATATTCGTGGTAGTTATAATCATGGTCGTGGTTGTTATAATCATAGTCGTGGTTGTTATAATCATGGTCGTGGTTGTTATAATCATAGTCGTGGTTGTTATGATCATATTCGTGGTAGTTATAATCATGGTCGTGGTTATGATCATGGTCGTGGTTGTTATAATCATATTCGTGGTAGTTATAATCATGGTCGTGGTTGTTATTATCATAGTCGTGGTTGTTATAATCATGGTCGTGGTTGTTATAATCATAGTCGTGGTTGTTATGATCATAGTCGTAGGTTTTATAGTCATAGTCGTGGTTGTTATAATCATGGTCGTGGTTGTTATAATCATGGTCGTGGTTGTTATAATCATGGTCGTGGTTGTTATAATCCTGGTCGTGGTTGTTATAATCATCGTCGTGGTTGTTATAATCATAGTTGTGTTTGCTATAATCATGGTCGTGGTTGTTAAAATTATGGTCGTAGTTGTTATAATCATGGTCGTGGTTGTTATAATCATGGTCGTGGTTGCTATAATCATGGTCGTGGTTGTTATATTCATGGTCGTGGTAGTTATAATCATGGTCGTGGGTGTTATAATCATGGTCGTGGTTGTTATCATCATAGTTGTGGTTGTTATAATCATAGTCGTGGTTGTTATGATCATAGTCGTAGGTGTTATAATCATAGTCGTGGTTGTTATAATCATGGTCGTGGTTGTTATAATCATGGTCGTGGTTGTTATAATAATGGTCGTGGGTGATATAATCATGGTCGTGGTTGTTATAATCATAGTCGTGGTTGTTATAATCATAGTCGTGGGTTGTTATAATCATGTTCGTGGTTGTTATAATCATGGTCGTGGTTGTTATAATTATGGTCGTCGTTGCTACAATCATGGTCATGGTTGTTATAATCATGGTCATGGTTGTTATATTCATGGTCGTGGTTGTTATAATCATAGTCGTGGTTGTTATAATCATGGTCGTGGTTGTTATAATCATGGTCGTGGTTATAATCATGATCGTGGTTGTTATAATCCTGGTCGTGGTTGTTATAATCATGGTCGTGGGTGTTATAATCATGGTCGTTGTTGTTATAATCATGGTCGTGGTTGTTATAATCATATTCGTGGTAGTTATAATCATGGTCGTGGTTGTTATAATCATGGTCGTGGTTGTTAAAATCATGGTCGTGGTTATTATAATTATGGTCGTGGTTGCTATAATCATGGTCGTGGTTGATATGATCATAGTCGAAGGTTTTATAATCATGGTCGTGGTTGTTATGATCATAGTCATAGGTGTTATAATCATAGTCGTGGTTGTTATAATCATGGTCGTGGTTGTTATAATCATGGTCGTGGTTGCTATAATCATGGTCGTGGTTGTTATAATCATGGACGTGGTTTATATAATCATGGTCGTGGTTGTTATGATCATAGTCGTGGTTGTTATAATCATGGTCGTGGTTGCTATAATCATGGTCGTGGTTGTTATAATCATGGACGTGGTTTTTATAATCATGGTCGTGGTTGTTATGATCATAGTCGTAGGTGTTATTGTAATAGGCCCCTGTCTCATCAACAGAACGTATTATATAAATGGGTCAATACATCTGATATTATATTCAGATTCACCCCCTGTAACTTTCCACTGTCTATGAGTGAGACATGATATGGTCACGTGAGCGGGCAACTTACCCAAGAGGGCAAGACCCATAGCTCAGCATTTCTGTAAGCACGCACTGCGATGCCCCTAAGCTTCAGTAGCTCACCTCAACTCATATCGTAAGGACGTGACCTAACGTTTATCATACATAAACGCCGTCCCTTTCTCATTCACTCCTAGACAGTGAGACTTACGGTTGATATACACTCAGGAATTATATCTACAACCTTTTATAATAAAACAAAGGAACTACCGTTTGGGTTTCGTTACTTAAAACCCAAATATAAATATGTGTGAACGGACTGGTTAATTGGACAAGCAGCCGATTCATATATGTGGCAAGCTGTGTGTACGGATTCTTCAAACTGGTAGTCGTATCATCCGTCTGTGTCTTGTGAAAAACAAGAAACCACACAGCAGTGACGCGTTACATAATCCTAGTGTTTAAAACTATATCCCGTATTGAGACGATATGTAGTGAGCGCTCCTTATCTCTGTCACATACAATTACGTGCAGAATTTGTAATATACAAATATTACAGCCTGTTGGTACATATCCAGATTGAGCCCGTTGAGATAGACTCCACTCAGCATTCCCTAGACATTACAGTGTTGCAGTGTTGAAAAACAGTTTCGTAGCCTGGAATTCAATTGGTATTTCACTAGCAGCTGAGCAGTGTTGTTGTGTCGTCAGCGCGAATTACGAATTCCGGTGTCATCATACAGATCTCCATATATACGTGGACTGTGAAGAATTGGCACACGGCAGTTTCGCCAGCGAACCAGCAACCACCAGTGTGATAACCAATCATCGTTTTCTGATCGCCAGAGGAGGAACTCCCCTAATTCAAGTGGACTCTATCTCACCAAAGCGAAGCGTCTTCTCGTTGCCAAGGAAACCAGCAGCAGCGCACGTATCCTAGGAAGAGGCCCCGCCCACACTCCACCCACCACTCCACTCAGAACTTTTGAAGGATCACATTTTCTGTATAAATAGGTATTTAAATTACATAGTTCTACACACATGAACACGTTCGAGAGATATCTTCACATCGATTGGTTCGTCGGATAGGATTATTTCAATGATAAAGTGTCGAATGTAAGATTAATGTATTGAAATCCTATAATTTACAGTAGTTTGTAAGTGTCTGTCTTCTTATTGATAGTTTAAAAATTAACTACAATTCATATTCATTTGTCTTGTAAATGAGAGGCAAGGGGGCTAATAGATAATTTCTAAGTTTCCCATGTCTAATGTAGATGAAATCGAACGCCTAGCGCAACTGTTTGCTGATAACCAACTCATCAATGATCAAGCCCTACTGACATAGATTTTGAGTATGGAACACAGTTAAATGATTCGGTAGGAAGTAGTGAGAAAGTTATTGACGAATCATTTGACGACTTAAACCGTCGTACCCTACGGTCTGGTAATCACTATAGTACCTCACCTAAGTATACTAAAGCAGTTACCCCTGTTACAGGTGATGGTGTGTCTGTTGCTAAATCGGTAACAACCTTATTAACCCAGCCTGCTGATAAGAGTAAGAATACTAACTTGCTTAATACTAACACTAAAATGGCTTCGTCTAAACCTCACACCAGTACTACTACCACACCTAAAGCTGATAATGTTATTAATATCATGCAGCGCGGTGATTATGTTCGAAATTTCACGGGACAAGACGATTATAGGGTCGCACATTTTATTCGTGCATGTGAAGATAGCATGCGCAATAGTCACATAACGACTGACGAAGAAAAGAAAGCATATGTACGTTCCCATATAACGCAGGGTTCCTATGCAAGCAGTCGTTTAAATGCGTTTGGTTTACAAAGCCCTGACTATGAAAAGTTCAAGCGAACGCTAATTGGAATTTTTGGGGGTAGGTCACAGCTGGGCCAACTGCGATGGATCTTCAGATGGTTGGATCGCTGTATTCCAGATATACGAAACGAAACACCCATTGACGCTGTTGACATCGCGGGCGAGGTTCGCCAGGACATGCAAGCGACCTTCCGGTCATCAGGCTGGTACAACTCACTGGGTGATATGCCACCGGAAAATGTGGAAACATTGATAGAACTAATAAGTTTTCTTCTTTCCGTCCGTGTTCCCTTATATAGCCGGGCACAGGAAGTACAGTATGAACCACCCTTGGACATGGTGGAATACGCAAACAAGCTCTGTCCCCAGGCTACGGGCCCCTTACTGGCGCAGCCCTCAGTGACGTCACCACAACCCCAGCCGTCTCAGATGCCACAGATGCCTCACCTCCAGACTCCTTATGCGACACACTTAGCTTCTATCGCTCCTCCCCGCCTAACATATAAACAGAAAACATCGTTACGATGCGCACATTGTAATAAACGTGGCTACGTAATGGAAGATTGTTTTCAGCTCCGAGGTAATAGTGCTAATTTTAAGGCCACACCCGGTGCAAAGCCATTCTCAAGGTCAAACAGAGAGGGAGCTAAAGCAGCACCTCCTCCTCCTACCCAGAAAGCGCGCAAATGGTGCCCTCTTCACAAATCGACATCTCATAGTTCACATGAGTGGGATATATAAATAAAGGCTAGGGAAGTGGACCTAAGTGAAACGGAGGTGTCGTATAGGCGCAAGCAGAAACATCCCCAGGACAAGTCATCGGGGGAATACCAGCGCACACCACAGCATGGAGAGGGATAGATAGGGTAATTCCCACCCCTCCACACAGCACTTCTATAGCGGCCTCATTAGTAGCGGCGCTTAGCAAAGTGGAAGTATTGTTAGTGCCGGTGAGAGTGGATAATACCAGATTGGCTCTTGATATAGACACAGGTGCTTGCGCTAATGTATTGGCCTTGACACCATATCACGAGTTACAACGTAAATTCCCTCACCGCAAATTCAAATGGAGGCCTAGTAACGCTGAGCTCGAAGGAGTTTCAGGTACTCAGCTGAGCATCAAAGGAATGGTGAAGTTACCACTCAGATTCTCAAGACGTGGCACGCCCTTCTACACGGACTTTTATATAGTTCAGCAGTTCAATTTGCCAGTTGACGGGTTACTTGGTCTACCAACTCTTCGAAAGAACATGATAGATGTTCATCCACGTAATAATAGTGTTACGTTTAAAGGTGTTTCCTACACAGCAATGAGTCATTCTGAACCTTTGCTCACCGCTAGGACGAAAGTGTAGTCTACCAATCCTATTAAGAGGAAGGCGGATCATGCGTCAGAGATATCTTTCGACCTCAACCACACACCTTCCCAGCGTGATTACAGCAGGAAGAGTTGGACGATTGTACCAGCAGTGTTGAAGAGTACTCTCCATTACAAAAATGAGGAAATCACCAAAGCAACTGTCGGACTACCCAACGTGTACACGGGCACAGATGTAGTGTGTCTCCCGGAAACATGCAAGGTAAAAGGGCTGTCATGTGAATCTACCCTGAGCACAATACGCCCTGGTGGTTTGACCGACGTACTGATTCTAAATCGAACAGGCGTTCAACGAATCTTAAAGAAAGGATGTTATTTGTGTGATTTTCTAGTATATCACAACAATGTCGAAGTGCAACCAAATAAATTCCCAATTCGAGGTATTGTTGCGAATTGCCAACAGACTCGACTGGCCAGGATAGATCAAATAGCGCCACATGTTAAGGTGGTCGATCATCCACAGGGCAAGACACGCCTGTTAGAGCTGCTTGCCGACTACAGAAATATAGTAGCCTTGCCAGGGGAAACGCTAGGTCAGACAGATTTAACATCCCATTATATAGCGTTAAAGGAAGGAACCAACCCTATTTACGTACCAGCTTATAGACTATCTCATAGCAGCGCTCTGTAGTGCAAGATATGGTACAGGGTATGTTAGATGAGAATGTCATTAGACTCTCAAAATCCCACTTTAATAGCCTATTATTCCTCGTCCCGAAAAAGGATGGTGGATGGCGCCCTGTCATAGATTTCAGGCGGGTAAATGAACAAACAATTCCTGATAGGTACCCAATGCCTATCTTGAGTGACATATTGCAATCCTTAGGCAAGGATAATGCGGTATTTAGCAACTTAGATTTGCTTAGTGGGTATTGGCAAATACCACTCGATGAAAAATCACGAGAAATCACGGCATTTAGCACGCCTCTAGGCCACTTTGAGTTTCTACGAATGCCATTTGGTCTCAGAAATGCCCCACTAACATTTCAAAGAATGATCAACACCCTGTTTGCCGGACTAATTGGTAACACAGTCTGCGCTTATTTGGATGATCTAATAGAAGTCAGTAAGGACGTCGATTCCCATCTGATAAAACTGCGTGAAGTTTTGGCCAAACTTTCCACAGCAGGACTCAAAATAAAACTCTCAAAGTGCGAGTTTTTAAAATCCAGAATCCATTTCCTTGGTCATGTAGTCGACGGTGAGGGCATACACACAGTTAATGATAAAGTCAAAGCTGTATCTCAGTTCCCGCGTCCTACATCAAATGATCATGTGCGTAGCTTTCTCGGATTATCTGGTTATTATCGTTCCTTTATCAAGGACTATGCAACATTAGCATCGCCCCTAACGAGGCTGCTCAAAAAAGATGCAGTGTTCATATGGGATGCTGAACACGAGGAAAGTTTTACGGCATTGAAGACAGCGCTAACCAATGCCCCGGTTCTAGCATTCCCAGACTACACTCAACCTTTCACTCTCTGTACTGACGCTTCCGGAATTGGAGTCGGAGCAGTGCTCATGCAAGAGGACACGCGTGGGAAGTTTAGAGTGATAGCATTTGCAAGTCGCAAACTAATCGATGCTGAAACACGTTATTCGGTGACGCATTTAGAAACGTTAGCCGTTGTGTGGGCACTTAAGAAGTTCAAAGACATTATCTTTGGCTACAAGATAACTGTTTTTACTGATCATGCGGCAGTCACCGAACTGTTCCATGGCAGAAACTTATCAGGCAGATTAGCACGCTGGTATCTGACAATTCAAGAGTTTGACCCCGAATTTAGGTATTTACCTGGGAGGGCGAATGTTGTCGCCGACGCTCTGTCAAGAAATATAGCACCAGTAATGCCTGTATCAGCATTCACTCTTTCGCAGCTGGAAGATGAGCAACGACGCGACCCATATTGGTCAGCTGTTATTTTTGCTCTCGAATCGGGCGAGGATGTTAAACTCCCCAGTTATTTCTTCCCTTAAGTCAGTTTGAATTACGACATAACATACTCCATAGGACGAGAAAATCTCCTGAGGGTAATGTGTCTCAAATAGTCGTACCTGACACGTTGCGCAAAGCAGTAATGACATTGTTCCACGATGTCCCACAAGCAGGTCACCAAGGTCGTGATAAATGCTTAGCGGATTTACGAAAGAAGTATTTCTGGAACACTATGAAGAAAGACATAGAATTACACATAGCTAATTGTTTGGCATGTGCTCAACATAAAGGATCAACAGGATCACCTGCCCCGATTCTACAATATCCTACACCAGACCGTCCGTTTGACACAGTCGCTGTTGACTTGTTACAACTCCCAATGAGTCATCAGGGATCAGGATACGTCTTAGTGTGTGTGGATCATTTTTCCAGGTTCGTGGTCTTGGTCCCACTAAAAAGCAAAACGGCCGAAGCAGTAGCCTATGCATTAGTGATGAATCTCATATGTCCATATACTACGCCTAAAGTTCTACTCTCTGATAATGGAACAGAGTTCAAGAATGAGCTAATAGAGCATATATGTTTACAATATGGAATTAAACAAACTCTTGTGACAGCTTATCATCCACAGGCTAATGTCCTTGTTGAAAGAACCGATAGTAAAATCCTAGAAATACTGCGCCCAATTGTTAGTGGTTTTCAATACACATGGGAGGAATGGTTACCGCAGGTTGCAGCGTCGATTAATGGGTCAGTTAATAGCTCTACGGGCAAAACACCCTACTATATTGTCTATGGCACAGATAAACGTCTGCCTTACGACATCCTTACAGAGGCGCCATACCCGGTATATAATACGGATGACTTTGAGGCAAAACAAATTCATGTCTTTACAGAAATTCATAACCAAGTACGATTACAGCTAGCGGCGTCACGCGCCGAAATGATCATCAAACAGCATAAACATGCTAAACCTATCGCACTGAACGTTGGGGACGCTGTTATGTTACGGGAACCTGAAAGGAACTCCAAACTTTCGGCGAAATTTTCTGGTCCATTCCGCATAATCTCAAAAGAAGCAGGCAACAAATTCAAAATATGTAAGCCTAATGCACAGATCGCAGATGTCGTGCACGCGGATCGTCTGAAGAAGGCCCAGATAAATGTCTTACCTCAAGTTGATGATAATGTGATTGATACATCCTTACAGACTGTTCAGAAGCAAAATGTCCCAAATGACTATTGTATGAAACTACATTCTGCGAGTAGAAGTTAACTCGTACTTTCGCGTCAGATGGAAAACGTCGACGGCCAACTACAATCAGCATTGGACATTCTTCATAGTCTCAGCACAGCTTCGAAGAATTCGACAATAGTTTCACAAACTATAGACCTTCTACACTTTCGTCTCCAGAACCTTCGCGAGTTTCTAGTTGATGTGGGGAAAAATCTACCTGCATCTCAAGCGGATCTTGCTCAAGAAGTGCATTCTCAGGCACGACGAAAAAGGGGTCTCTTTAATTTTGTGGGTCTTATCCAAAGCGCTTTGTTTGGCACGGCAACGGCCGATGATGTAGCTAAATTGGGGGACCGAATGAACGTTGTCGTTCAGGCTGTATCTCAACAGAATCGCGTTATTTCTCAAACCTTTCACGCGATTACTGCTCTAGAATCAAAGGTTAATGCAATCATAATGGAGTCTAACCAAGTTTCGAGGATTGTTACTAGGTTACAGAAAGCAATCCCGACGTTAGAATGGCTCCTTTACTTCACAGAATATTTGCATGCTGCTGAAATTTCAGTTCATAAAATTGTAACCTTTAAAAATGAACTAATAGACAGCATTGTAGATGCCGGGATAGGACGTGTGGACGCGAAGCTTGTGCCTGTGCAGACGCTTCTTGAAGCTTTAAAAATAGCCAAGTTGCAGTATCATTTAACTCCTATTTTCAATGACAATGAGGTTCACTATTATTACCCGCTGTTGGAGTCAACCCTCACGCACAATGCAATTCTGAGCCACATTCCTATGCAATGGCAACATGAGTTTAATGCATGGCATTTAGAACCCTTCCCCTGGTTGTGAACGACGCACTGTATACCCTAGATAGGCCTAAAAAGCTTTTCTTAGTAGATGAAGAATATTCATTGTTATCAATAGAGGATTCTGAGGTACTGTCACGGTGTAAGTCGTCTTATCTACACCTACACGTATGTCCAGCCTACATTGTTTGCATTTATTCCTGCTGCAGAGGGAATATGTGAATTGGCAGTCATACAACCAAATGTACTCACAGCGTTAGCGCAATGCAGCTATAGGCCAGTTAGTCTAAAGACTATGTTCCACGCTCACCTTCACAATGTGCAGTATTTGTTCTTTCCAAATCTCACTACTGCAATTTTAAAATGCCAAAATGGTGTTAAGCAGCTAGTTGTGAAAGGGCATTACAAGGCTCCTGAATACTGTGAAATCACTTGTAGTACATTACGGACCTTGCCTACTCATCAGCATTTTGCGTTAAATCGAAAACTCAAGTCTGCTTTAATTCCACTTCCTATAATGAATTTCACTATCAAGGATATTCAAATAGTATCAGAGAAATTAAAAGTTTTAGCTTTCTTGAACGAGACACATTTTGCTGATTTGAATAATAACTTGCCATTTTACCTGTCACGGGAATTTGCACTACCAAGTCTTACGATTCCCTCTATTCTGTTAATTCTGGCAATAATGTTCCTGTTCTGTTATTACCGGGCAGTATCATCCAAATTCAACATTGTTCATAACATACTAACCCGTACGACACAAAAGTCTAGGTCCCCTGTAGTAGAGAATACCCCTACAGTAATTTCCCCAGCTTAGTGTCTACATATCTGTTTATAACATGGTTAGGGTTGTCTAGGATGTACTGTACTCTGTGAGATATTAAGGCCTCACAGAGCTCGGCTGGTAGGTGACCGAGCGATGTAATAGGCCCCTGTCTCATCAACAGAACGTATTATATAAATGGGTCAATACATCTGATATTATATTCAGATTCACCCCCTGTAACTTTCCACTGTCTATGAGTGAGACATGATATGGACACGTGAGCGGGCAACTTACCCAAGAGGGCGAGACCCATAGCTCAGCATTTCTGTAAGCACGCACTGCGATGCTCCTAAGCTTCAGTAGCTCACCTCAACTCATATCGTAAGGACGTGACCTAACGTTTATCATACATAAACGCCGTCCCTTTCTCATTCACTCCTAGACAGTGAGACTTACGGTTGATATACACTCAGGAATTATATCTATAACCTTTTATAATAAAACAAAGGAACTACCGTTTGGGTTTCGTAACTGAAAACCCAAATATAAATATGTGTGAACGGACTGGTTAATTGGACAAGCAGCCGATTCATTATAATCATAGTCGTGGCTGTCATAATCATGGTCGTGGTTGTTATGTTCATGGTCGTGGTTGTTATAATAATGGTCGTGGTTACGAATATGGTCGTGGTTGTTATAATCATATTCGTGGTAGTTATAATAATGGTCGTGGTTGTTATAATCATAGTCGTGGTTGTTATAATCTTGGTTGTTGTTGTTGTTATAATCAAGGTCGTGGGTGTTATAATCATGGTCGTAGTTGTTATAATCATAGTCGTGGTTGTTATAATCATGGTCGTGGTTGTTATAATCATGGTTCGTGGTTGTTATAATCATGGTCGTGGTTGTTATAATCATGGTCGTGATTATGATCATGGTTGTGGTTGTTATAATCATATTCGCGGTAGTTATAATCATGGTCGTGATTGTTATAATCATAGTCGTGGTTGTTATAATCATGGTCGTGGTTGTTATAATCATAGTCGTGGTAGTTATAATCATGGTCATGGTTGTTATAATCATGGTCGTGTTTGTTAAAGTCATGGTCGTGGTTGTTATAATCATGGTCGTGGTTGCTATAATCATGGTCGTGGTTGTTATAATCATAGTCGTAGTTGTTATAATCATGGTCGTAGTTGTTTTGATCATAGTCGTAGGTGTTATAATCATAGTCGTGGTTGTTATAATAATGGTCGTGGTTGTTATAATCATGGTCGTGGTTGTTATAATCATAGTCGTGGTTGTTATAATCATGGTCGCGGTTGTTATAATCATAGTAGTGGTTGTTATAATCATAGTCGTGGTTGTTATAATCATGGTCGTGGGTGTTTTAATCATGGTCGTGGTTGATATAATCATGGTCGTGGTTGTTATATTCATGGTCGTGGTTGTTACAATCATGGTCGTGGGTGTTATAATCATGGATCGTGGTTGTTATAATCATGTTCGTGGTTGTTATAATCATATTCGTGGCAGTTATAATCATGGTCGTGGTTGTTATAATCATGGTCGTGGTTGTTAAAATCATGGTCGTGGTTATTATAATTATGGACGTGGTTGCTATAATCATGGTCGTGGTTGTTAAAATCATAGTCGTGGTTGTTATAATCATGGTCGGGGTTATTATGATCATAGTCATAGGTGTTATAATCATAGTCGTGGTTGTTATAATCATGGTCGTGGTTGTTATAATCATGGTCGTGGTTGTTATAATCATAGTCGCGGTTGTTATAATCATGGTTGTGGTTGTTATAATCATAGTCGTGGTAGTTATAATCATGGTCATGGTTGTTATAATCATGGTCGTGTTTGTTAAAGTCATGGTCGTAGTTGTTATAATCATGGTCGTGGTTGCTATAATCATGGTCGTGGTTGTTATAATCATAGTCGAGGTTGTTATAATCATGGTCGTAGTTGTTTTGATCATAGTCGTAGGTGTTATAATCATAGTTGTGGTTATTATAATAATGGTCGTGGTTGTTATAATCATGGTCGTGGTTGTTATAATCATAGTCGTGGTTGTTATAATCATGGTCGTGGTTGTTATAATCATAGTCGTGGTTGTTATAATCATGGTCGAGGTTGTTAAAAGTATGGTCGTGGATGTTATAATCATGGTCATGGTTGTTATAATCATGGTCGTGGTTGTCATAATCATGGTCGTGGATGTTATATTCATGGTCGTGGTTATTATAATCATAGTCGTGGGTTGTTATAATCATGTTCGTGGTTGTTATAATCATGGTCGTGGTTGTTATAATCATGGTCGTGGTTGTTATAATCATGGTCGTGGTTGTTATAATCATGTTCGTCGTTGTTATAATCATGGTCGTGGTTGTTATAATCATGGTCGTGGTTGTTAAAATCATGGTCGTGGTTATTATAATCATGGTCGTGGTTGCTATAATCCTGGTCGTGGTTGATATGATCATAGTCGTAGGTTTTATAATCATGGTCGTGGTTGTTATGATCATAGTCGTGGTTGTTTTAATCATGGTCATGGTTGTTATAATCATGGTCGTGGTTGTTATAATCATGGTCGTGGTTGTTATAATCATGGTCGTGGTTGTTATAATCATGGTCGTGGTTGATATATTCATGGTCGAGGTTGATATAATCATAGTAGTGGTTGTTATAATCATGGTCGTGGTTGTTATAATCATGGTCGTGGTTGTTATAATCATGGTCGTGGTTGTTATAATCATGTTCGTGGTTGTTATATTCAAGGTTGTGGTTGTTTTAATCATGGTCGTGGGTGTTGTAATCACGGTCTTGGTTGTTATAATCATAGTCGTGGTAGTTATATTCATTGTCGTGGTTGATATAATCATGGTCGTGGTTGTTATAATCATGGTCGTGGGTGTTATATTCATGGTCGTGGTTGTTATAATCATGGTCGTGGTTGTTATAATCATGGTCGTGGGTATTATAATCATAGTCGTGGATGTTATAATCATGGTCGTGGTTTTTATAATCATAGTCGTGGTTGTTATAATCATAGTCGTGGTTGTTATAATCATGGTCGTGGTTGTTAAAATTATGGTCGTGGTTGTTATAATCATGGGCGTGGGTGTTATATTCATGGTCGTGGTTGTTATAATCATGGTCGTGGTTGTTATAATCATTGTCGTGGGTATTATAATCATGGTCGTGGTTGTTATAATCATGGTCGTGGTATTTATAATCATAGTCGTGGTTGTTATAATCATAGTCGTGGTTGTTATAATCATGGTCGTGGTTGTTAAAATTATGGTCGCGGTTGTTATAATCATGGGCGTGGTTGTTATATTCATGGTCGTGGGTGTTATAATCATGGTCGTGGGTGTTATAATAATGGTCGTGGTTGTTATAATCATAGTCGTGGTTGTTATAATCATGGTCGTGGTTATGATCTTGGTCGTGGTTGTTATAATCATATTCGTGGTAATTATAATCATGGTCGTGTTTGTTATAATCATAGTCATGGTTGTTATAATCATGGTCGTGGTTGTTTTAATCATGGTCGTGGTTGTTATAATCATGGTCGTCGTTGTTTTATTCATGGTCGTGGTTGTCATAATCATGGTCGTGGGTGTTATAATCAAGGTCCTGGTTGTTATAATCATAGTCGTTGTTGTTATAATCCTGGTCGTGGTTGTTATAATCATGGTCGTGGTTGTTATAATCATGGTCGTGGTTGTTATATTCATGGTCGTGTTTGTTATATTCATGGTCGTGGTTGTTATAATCATGGTCGTGGGTGTTATTATCATGGTCGTGGTTGATATGATCATAGTCGTAGGTTTTATAATCATGGTCGTGATTGTTTTGATCATAGTCGTAGGTGTTATAATCATAGTCGTGGTTGTTATAATAATGGTCGTGGTTGTTATAATCATGGATGTGGTTGTTATAATCATATTCGTGGTAGTTATAATCATGGTCGTGTTTGTTATAATCATAGTCGTGGTGTTTATAATCATGGTCGCGGTTGTTATAATCATAGTCGTGGTTGTTATGATCATATTCGTGGTAGTTATAATCATTGTTGTGGTTATGATCATGGTCGTGGCTGTTATAATCATATTCGTGGTAGTTATAATCATGGTCGTGGTTGTTATAATAATGGTCGTGGTTGTTATAATCATTGTCGTGGTTGTTATAATCATGGTCGTGGTTGTTATATTGATGGTCGTGGTTGTTATAATCATGGGCGTGGGTGTTATAATCATGGGCGTGGTTGTTATAATCATAGTTGTGATTGTTATAATCATAGTCGTGGTTGTTATGATCATAGTCGTAGGTGTTATAATCATAGTCGTGGTTGTTATAATCATGGTCGTGGTTGTTATAATCATGGTCGTGGTTGTTATAATAATGGTCGTGAGTGATATAATCATGGTCGTGGTTGTTATAATCATAGTCGTGGTTGTTATAATCATAGTCGTGGTTGTTATAATCATGGTCGTGGTTGCTATAATCATATTCGTGGTAGTTATAATCATGGTCGTGGTTGTTATAATCATAGTCGTGGTTGTTATAATCATGGTCGTGGTTGTTATAATCATAGTCGTGGTTGTTATGATCATATTCGTGGTAGTTATAATCATTGTTGTGGTTATGATCATGGTCGTGGTTGTTATAATCATATTCGTGTTAGTTATAATCATGGTCGTGGTTGTTATAATCATAGTAGTGGTTGTTATAATCATGGTCGTGGTTGTTATAGTCATGGTCGTGGTTGTTATAATCATTGTCGTTGTTGTTATAATCATGGTCGTGGTTGTTATATTGATGGTCGTGGTTGTTATAATCATGGTCGTGGGTGTTATAATCATGGTCGTGGTTGTTATAATCATAGTTGTGGTTGTTATAATCATAGTCGTGGTTGTTATGATCATAGTCGTAGGTGTTATAATCATAGTCGTGGTTGTTATAATCATGGTCGTGGTTGTTATAATCATGGTCGTGGTTGTTATAATAATGGTCGTGGGTGATATAATCATGGTCGTGGTAGTTATAATCATAGTCGTGGTTGTTATAATCATAGTCGTGGTTGTTATAATCTTGGTCGTGGTTGTTATAATCATAGTCGTGGTTGCTATAATCATAGTCGTGGTTGTTATAATCATGGTCGTGGTTATAATCATGGTCGTGGGTGCTGTAATCATGGTCGTTGTTGTTATAATCATGGTCGTGGTTGTTATAATCATGGTCGTGGTTGTTAAAATCATGGTCGTGGTTATTATAAATATGGTCGTGGTTGCTATAATCATGGTCGTGGTTGATATGATCATAGTCGAATTTTTTATAATCATGGTCGTTGTTGTTATGATCATAGTCATAGGTGTTATAATCATAGTCGTGGTTGTTATAATCATGGTCGTGGTTATAATCATGGTCGTGGGTGTTGTAATCATGGTCGTTGTTGTTATAATCATGGTCGTGGTTGTTATAATCATGGTCGTGGTTGTAAAAATCATGGTCGTGGTTATTATAAATATGGTCGTGGTTGCTATAATCAATGTCGTGGTTGATATGATCATAGTCGAATTTCTTATAATCATGGTCGTGGTTGTTATGATCATAGTCATAGGTGTTATAATCATAGTCGTGGTTGTTATAATCATAGTCGTGGTTGTTATAATCATAGTCGTGGTTGCTATAATCATGGTCATGGTTGTTATAATCATAGTAGTGGTTGTTATAATCATAGTCGTGGTTGTTATAATCATAGTCATCGTTGTTATAATCATGGTCATGGTTGTTATAATCATAGTAGTGGTTGTTATAATCATAGTCGTGGTTGTTATAATCATGGTCGTGGTTGTTTTAATCATGGTCGTGGTTGTTATAATCATGGTCCTGGTTGTTATATTCATGGTCGTGGTTGTCATAATCATGGTCGTGGGTGTTATAATCATGGTCGTGGTTGTTATAATCATAGTCTTTGTTGATATAATCCTGGTCGTGGTTGTTATAATCATAGTCGTGGTTGTTATAATCATAGTCGTGGTTGCTATAATCATGGTCGTGGTTGTTAAAATTATGGACGTGGTTGTTAAAATCATTGTCGTGGTTGTTATAATCATGGTCATGGTTGATATAATCATAGTAGTGGTTGTTATAATCATAGTCGTGGTTGTTATAATCATGGTCGTGGTTGTTTTAATCATGGTCGTGGTTGTTATAATCATGGTCGTGGGTGTTATAATCATGGTTCGTGGTTGTAATAATCATGGTCATGGTTGTTGTAATCATGGTCGTGGTTGTTATAATCATGGTCGTGGTTGTTATAATCATGTTCGTGGTAGTTATAATCATGGTCGTGGTTGTTATAATCATAGTCGTCGTTGTTATAATCATGGTCGTGGTAGTTATAATCATGGTCGTGGTTGCTATAATCATTGTCGTGGTTGTTATAATCATGGTCGTGGTTGTTATATTGATGGTCGTGGTTGTTAAAATCATGGTCGTGGGTGTTATAATCATCGTCGTGGTTGTCATAATCATAGTTGTGGTTGTTATAATCATAGTCGTGGTTGTTATGAACATAGTCGTAGGTGTTATAATAATAGTCGTGGTTGTTATAATCATGGTCGTGGATATTATAATCATGGTCGTGGTTGTTAAAATAATGGTCGTGGGTGATATAATCATGGTCGTGGTTGTTATAATCATAGTCGTGGTTGTTATAATCATAGTCGTGGTTGTTATAATCATGGTCGTGGTTGTTATAATCATATTCGTGGTAGTTATAATCATGGTCGAGGTTGTTATAATCATAGTCGTCGTTGTTATAATCATGGTCGTGGTTGTTATAATCATAGTCGTGGTTGTTATGATCATGTTCGTGGTAGTTATAATCATTGTTGTGGTTATGATCATGGTCGTGGTTGTTATAATCATATTCGTGGTAGTTATAATCATGGTAGTGGTTGTTATAATCATAGTCGTGGTTGTTATAATCATGGTCGTGGTTGTTATAATCATGTTCGTGGTTGTTATAATCATTGTCGTGGTTGTTATAATCATGGTCGTTGTTGTTATATTGATGGTCGTGGTTGTTATAATCATGGTCGTGGATGTTATAATCATGGTCGTGGTTGCTATAATCATAGTTGTGGTTGTTATAATCATAGTCGTTGTTGTTTTGATCATAGTCGTAGGTGTTATAATCATAGTCGTGGTTGTTATAATCACGGTCGTGGTTGTTATAATCATGGTCATGGTTGTTAAAATAATGGTCGTTGGTGATATAATTATTGTCGTGGTTGTTATAATCATAGTCGTGGTTGTTATAATCATAGTCGTGGTTGTTATAATCATGGTCGTGGTTGTTATAATCATGGTCGTGGTTGTTATAATCATGGTCATGCTTGTTATAATCATGGTCGTGGTTGTTATAATCATATTCGTGGTAGTCATAATCATGGTCGTGGTTGTTATAATCATAGTCGTGGTTGTTATAATCATGGTCGTGGTTGTTATAATCATGGTCGTGGTTATAATCATGATCGTGGTTATTATATTCCTCGTCGTGGTTGTCATAATCATGGTCGTGGGTGTTATAATCATGGTCGTGTTTGCTATAATCATTGTCGTGGTTGCTATAATCACATTCGTGGTAGTTATAATCATGGTCGTGGTTGTTATAATCATGGTCGTGGTTGTTAAAATCATGGTCGTGGTTATTATAGTTATGGTCGTGGTTGCTATAATCATGGTCGTGGTTGATATGATCATAGTCGAAGGTTTTATAATCATGGTCATGGTTGTTATGATCATAGTCATAGGTGTTATAATCATAGTCGTGGTTGTTATAATCATTAGTCGTGGTTGTTATAATCATGGTCGTGGTTGCTATAATCATGGTCGTGGTTGTTATAATCATGGACGTGGTTTTTATAATCATGGTCGTGGTTGTTATGATCATAGTCGTAGGCATTATAATCATAGTCGTGGTTGTCATAATCATGGTCGTGGTTGTTATAATCATAGTCGTGGTTCTTATAATCTTGGTCTTGGTTGTTATAATCATGGTTCGTGGTTTTTATAATCATGGTCGTGTTTGTTATATTCATGGTCGTGGTTGTTATAATCATGGTCGTATATTATGATCATGGTTGTGGTTGTTATAATCATATTCGTGGTAGTTATAATCATGGTCATGGTTGTTGTAATCATGGTCGTGTTTGTTAAAATCATGGTCGTGGTTGTTATTATCATGGTCGTGGTTGTTATAATCATAGTCGTAGTTATTATAATCATGGTAGTGGTTGTTTTAATCATGGTCGTGGATGTTATAATCATGGTCGTGGTTGTAATATTCATGGTCGTGGTTGTTAAAATCATGGTCGTGGTTATTATAATTATGGTCGTGGTTGCTATAATCATGGTCGTGGTTGATATGATCATAGTCGTAGGTTTTATAATCATGGTCGTGGTTGTTATGATCATAGTCATTGGTGTTATTATCATAGTCGTGGTTGTTATAATCATGGTCGTGGTTGTTATAATCATTGTCGTGGTTGTTATAATCATAGTCGTGATTGTTATAATCATGGTCGAGGTTGATAAAATTATAATCGTGGTTGTTATAATCATGGTCGTGGTTGTTATAATCATGGTCGTGGTTGTTATAATCATGGTCGTCGTTGTTATATTCATGGTCGTGGTTGTTATAATCATGGTCGTGAGTGTTTTAATCATGGTCGTGGTTGTTATAATCATAGTTGTGGTTGTTGTAATCATAGTCGTGGTTGTTATGATCATAATCGTAGGTGTTATAATCATAGTCGTGGTTGTTATAATCATGGTCGTGGTTGTTATAATCATGGTCGTGGTTGTTATAATAATGGTCGTGGGTGATATAATCATGGTCGTGGTTGTTATAATCATAGTCGTGGTTGTTATAATCATAGTCGTGGGTTGTTATAATCATGTTCGTGGTAGTTATAATCATGGTCGTGGTTGTTATAATCATGGTCGTGGTTGTTATAATCATGGTCGTGGCTGTTATAATCATGTTCGTGGTTGTTATAATCATGGTCGTGGTTGTTATAATCATGGTCGTGGTTGATATAATCACAGTCGTGGTTGTTATAATCATGGTCGTGGTTGTTATAATCATGGTCGTGGTTGTTATAATCATGGTCGTGGTTATAATCATGGTCGTGGTTGTTATATTCATGGTCGTGGTTGTTATAATCATGGTCGTGGGTGATATAATCATGGTCGTGGTTGTTATAATCATGGTCGTGGTTGTTATGATCATATTCGTGGTAGTTATATTCATGGTCGTGGTTCTTATAATCATGGTCGTGGTTGTTAAAATCATGGTCTTGGTTATTATAATCATGGTCGTGGTTGCTATAATCATGGTCGTGGTTGATATGATCATAGTCGTAGGTTTTATAATCATGGTCGTGGTTGTTATGATCATAGTCATAGGTGTTATAATCATAGTCGTGGTTTTTATAATCATGGTCGTGGTTGTTATAATCATGGTCGTGGTTGCTATAATCATGGTCGTGGTTGTTATAATCATGGACGTGGTTTTTATAATCATGGTCGTGGTTGTTATGATCATAGTCGTAGGTGTTATAATCATAGTCGTGGTTGTTATAATCATGGTCGTGGTTGTTTTATTCATGGTCGTGGTTGTTATAATCATGGTCGTGGTTATGATCATGGTCGTGGTTGTTATAATCATGGTCGTGGTTATGATCATGGTCGTGGTTGTTATAATCATATTCGTGGTATTTATAATCATGGTCGTGGATGTTATAATCATGGTCGTGGTTGTTATAATCATGGTCGTGGTTGTTATAATCATGGTCGTGGTTGTTATAATCATGGTCGTTGTTGTTATAATCATGGTCGTGGTTGTTATATTCATGGTCGTGGTTGATATAATCATAGTCGTGGTTGTTATAATCATGGTCGTGGTTGTTATAATCATGGTCGTGGTTGTATAATCATGGTCGTGGTTGTTATAATCATGTTCGTGGTTGTTATATTCAAGGTTGTGGTTGTTATAATCATGGTAGTGGGTGTTATAATCACGGTCGTGGTTGTTATAATCATAGTCGTGGTTGTTATAATCATGGTCGTGGTTGTTATAATCATGGTCGTGGTTGTTATAATCATGGTCGTGGTTGTTATATTCATGGTCGTGGTTGTTATAATCATGGTCGCGGGTATTATAATCATGGTCGTGGTTGTTATAATCATGGTCGTGGTTGTTATAATCATAGTCGTGGTTGTTATAATCATAGTCGTGGTTGTTATAATCACAGTCGTGGTTGTTAAAATTATGGTCGTGGTTGTTATAATCATGGGCGTGGTTGTTATATTCATGGTCGTGGGTGTTATAATCATGGTCGTGGGTGTTATAATTATGGTCGTGGTTGTTATAATCATAGTCGTGGTTGTTATAATCATAGTCGTGGTTCTTATAATCATGGTCGTGGTTATGATCTTGGTCTTGGTTGTTATAATCATATTCGTGGTAATTATAATCATGGTCGTGGTTGTTATAATCATGGTCGTGGTTATAATCATGATCGTGGTTATTATATTCCTCGTCGTGGTTGTTATAATCATGGTCGTGGGTGTTATAATCATGGTCGTGGTTGTTATAATCATGGTCGTGGTTGCTATAATCATATTCGTGGTAGTTATAATCATGGTCGTGGTTGTTATAATCATGGTCGTGGTTGTTATAATCATGGTCGTGGTTGTTATAATCATGGTCATGGTTGTTATAATCATGGTCGTGGTTGTTATAATCATATTCGTGGTAGTCATAATCATGGTCGTGGTTGTTATAATCATAGTCGTGGTTGTTATAATCATGGTCGTGGTTGTTATAATCATGGTCGTGGTTATAATCATGATCGTGGTTATTATATTCCTCGTCGTGGTTGTTATAATCATGGTCGTGGGTGTTATAATCATGGTCGTGTTTGCTATAATCATTGTCGTGGTTGCTATAATCATATTCGTGGTAGTTATAATCATGGTCGTGGTTGTTATAATCATGGTCGTGGTTGTTAAAATCATGGTCGTGGTTATTATAATTATGGTCGTGGTTGCTATAATCATGGTCGTTGTTGATATGATCATAGTCGAAGGTTTTATAATCATGGTCATGGTTGTTATGATCATAGTCATAGGTGTTATAATCATAGTCGTGGTTGTTATAATCATTAGTCGTGGTTGTTATAATCATGGTCGTGGTTGCTATAATCATGGTCGTGGTTGTTATAATAATGGACGTGGTTTTTATAATCATGGTCGTGGTTGTTATGATCATAGTCGTGGTTGTTATGATCATGTTCGTGGTAGTTATAATCATTGTTGTGGTTATGATCATGGTCGTGGTTGTTATAATCATATTCGTGGTAGTTATAATCATGGTCGTGGTTGTTATAATCATAGTCGTGGTTGTTATAATCATGGTCGTGGTTGTTATAATCATGTTCGTGGTTGTTATAATCATTGTCGTGGTTGTTATAATCATGGTCGTTGTTGTTATATTGATGGTCGTGGTTGTTATAATCATGGTCATGGATGTTATAATCATGGTCGTGGTTGCTATAATCATAGTTGTGGTTGTTATAATCATAGTCGTTGTTGTTTTGATCATAGTCGTAGGGGTTATAATCATAGTCGTGGTTGTTATAATCACGGTCGTGGTTGTTATAATCATGGTCAGGGTTGTTAAAATAATGGTCGTTGGTGATATAATTATTGTCGTGGTTGTTATAATCATAGTCGTGGTTGTTATAATCATAGTCGTGGTTGTTATAATCATGGTCGTGGTTGTTATAATCATGGTCGTGGTTGATATAATCATGGTCATGCTTGTTATAATCATGGTCGTGGTTGTTATAATCATATTCGTGGTAGTCATAATCATGGTCGTGGTTGTTATAATCATAGTCGTGGGTGTTATAATCATGGTCGTGGTTGTTATAATCATGGTCGTGGTTATAATCATGATCGTGGTTATTATATTCCTCGTCGTGGTTGTCATAATCATGGTCGTGGGTGTTATAATCATGGTCGTGTTTGCTATAATCATTGTCGTGGTTGCTATAATCATATTCGTGGTAGTTATAATCATGGTCGTGGTTGTTATAATCATGGTCGTGGTTGTTAAAATCATGGTCGTGGTTATTATAGTTATGGTCGTGGTTGCTATAATCATGGTCGTGGTTGATATGATCATAGTCGAAGGTTTTATAATCATGGTCATGGTTGTTATGATCATAGTCATAGGTGTTATAATCATAGTCGTGGTTGTTATAATCATTAGTCGTGGTTGTTATAATCATGGTCGTGGTTGCTATAATCATGGTCGTGGTTGTTATAATCATGGACGTGGTTTTTATAATCATGGTCGTGGTTGTTATGATCATAGTCGTAGGCATTATAATCATAGTCGTGGTTGTCATAATCATGGTCGTGGTTGTTATAATCATAGTCGTGGTTCTTATAATCTTGGTCTTGGTTGTTATAATCATGGTTCGTGGTTTTTATAATCATGGTCGTGTTTGTTATATTCATGGTCGTGGTTGTTATAATCATGGTCGTATATTATGATCATGGTTGTGGTTGTTATAATCATATTCGTGGTAGTTATAATCATGGTCATGGTTGTTGTAATCATGGTCGTGTTTGTTAAAATCATGGTCGTGGTTGTTATAATCATGGTCGTGGTTGTTATAATCATAGTCGTAGTTATTATAATCATGGTAGTGGTTGTTTTAATCATGGTCGTGGATGTTATAATCATGGTCGTGGTTGTAATATTCATGGTCGTGGTTGTTAAAATCATGGTCGTGGTTGTTATAATTATGGTCGTGGTTGCTATAATCATGGTCGTGGTTGATATGATCATAGTCGTAGGTTTTATAATCATGGTCGTGGTTGTTATGATCATAGTCATTGGTGTTATTATCATAGTCGTGGTTGTTATAATCATGGTCGTGGTTGTTATAATCATTGTCGTGGTTGTTATAATCATAGTCGTGATTGTTATAATCATGGTCGAGGTTGATAAAATTATAATCGTGGTTGTTATAATCATGGTCGTGGTTGTTATAATCATGGTCGTGGTTGTTATAATCATGGTCGTCGTTGTTATATTCATGGTCGTGGTTGTTATAATCATGGTCGTGAGTGTTTTAATCATGGTCGTGGTTGTTATAATCATAGTTGTGGTTGTTGTAATCATAGTCGTGGTTGTTATGATCATAATCGTAGGTGTTATAATCATAGTCGTGGTTGTTATAATCATGGTCGTGGTTGTTATAATCATGGTCGTGGTTGTTATAATCATAGTCGTGGTTGTTATAATCATAGTCGTGGGTTGTTATAATCATGTTCGTGGTAGTTATAATCATGGTCGTGGTTGTTATAATCATGGTCGTGGTTGTTATAATCATGGTCGTGGCTGTTATAATCATGTTCGTGGTTGTTATAATCATGGTCGTGGTTGTTATAATCATGGTCGTGGTTGATATAATCACAGTCGTGGTTGTTATAATCATGGTCGTGGTTGTTATAATCATGGTCGTGGTTATAATCATGGTCGTGGTTGTTATATTCATGGTCGTGGTTGTTATAATCATGGTCGTGGGTGATATAATCATGGTCGTGGTTGTTATAATCATGGTCGTGGTTGTTATGATCATATTCGTGGTAGTTATATTCATGGTCGTGGTTCTTATAATCATGGTCGTGGTTGTTAAAATCATGGTCTTGGTTATTATAATCATGGTCGTGGTTGCTATAATCATGGTCGTGGTTGATATGATCATAGTCGTAGGTTTAGAGGGAAGAAGTTGGGCCGCCGGTGGGGGGGGAGAGTGGATGTAGGCGGGGACGGGGGGAGGGGGGGGGGAAAAGGTGAGTTCTGTTCGTCCATTTGTTTGTCTCGCCTGCCCTATGTGTTAGCTGGGTGGGCTGGACTCCGCTGTGCCTGCCTTTTAAGGCGGCGTCGTTCCCAGAGGGGGGATGAATCTGGGCCATCACTGGTTAGCAGGGAGTAGGGAGAGGGG
>CAUDMG010000846.1:0-68857 GCA_958450375.1 Homarus gammarus
GGGCAATACGATAAGCATAGGATTGATCTGTGCTGAGATCTTTGATGACTCCTTCAGACAACGCCGGAAGGGGAGGGCCAACTTCGACCTTTGGAAAGGTTGTATTTATTTCTAGTTGTGTTGCTTCATCCAGCATGATGCCAAGGGGACCTGACCACTTGTTGTTGCTCTTTGTAGGACCATCAAGTTCCTGGATGAGATGACGAAGAGGTAGCTCGCCTGTATGTAAATCACATACAATCCAAACAAGTCTTCTTCCTAGTTTTTTCTCTAAATGCGTCATTACACCCCCCTGCCATCCGGTGTTCACTGCAGTTGAATCTCCACCAACAGCCTGCAGTGAACTGCCAAGTCCTCTCTCCTGAACCCAACATAAAATATGATCAGCAATGACCTCTGCATGTTTCTTCCCTTCTACTTCAGTTTCGGGAGCAAAGTGAAACAAAAACCGACCACCAGGCTCAGAACAGACAGAGTAGTGTTCTTCTTTGATGAGACCTGGAAACTTTCTGTTCACTCCCTCTACTTCTAGCAAAACTTTTGTGTCATCTATTCTTCCATCAAACAAAAGACAGGAGAGCCCTCCCTCGCTTAAATCTTTTTCATGCTGATCAGATATTTCCTTCATTATTTTTTCTTGTGCTCTTCTAATTTTATTATGATCTATCACCAAAGATACATCCTCTCGGCTGATGAGGCCTGCATCTATCCAAGCGGCAGTTGCAATTTCTGCAGCCTCACGAAGTCCAGCATGGTGGCGAATACTAGCTAAAGCAATGTTTGAAATATTTCTTGTGTTGTATTTCATTTTCTTTGGTAAAGGTTCAGATGGCTCTTTGGAACTATCATCTGATGTTGCTTCCTGTTCATCAGAAGAACTATCAAAGAAGTGATAAACATCTTGACACAGCTCTTCCTCTCTTTGGATGGCTTCTTCACTCTTCATTTTCTTCTTTTGGTCCCTCTCTCGGATTTGTTCTCTCTTCTTGGCATTAGCAATCTGCTTCTTTGTTTCTGAATAATCTATTGAACCCATTTGCATACTTCCTTGGCCTTCTGCCTTTGTCCTCTGTGCCTTTATAAATTCAAGCTCTAAAACAGGGATCTTCTTTTCACGAGGACAACCACAATCAATGTGGGAATTATTTTCTCTCTTACCTGAGTGAGAACAGTTGGATTCAGAACATAATTGTATGGAGCACTTGCAGGTCAAAATGTCAAACAGAGTATCAAGTGTGTGCAGAAATTCATTTTTCCTGGCCAAGTTTCCTTTACCAAGTGATGTTTCAACTGCTTTGTGCCATAATTTCGTTAGTTTTAGCTCAATAGTTCGACACTGATTAATCACAGGTGGTTTGAATAGTGCATTAGCTTTTGTCCATTGATGCAGAAGAGGGACTATCATGTCATTTATGAGTTCTTTATCTGTATAGTTCCTTCTGTCCTTTGCATTTTTTTCTCGAAGGAGTAACCCTAATCTTAGCATGTCTCTCACTGTTGGAAGTTCTGATACAGGAAGCTCCTTCCCTTTACCAACTAGCAGGCTCAAGTGGGTTGACAACTGACTTCTTGTCTTCAATTTTGACATCTTCACACTATCTGACAAATAGAAAAATATTTCAATGTTTCATAATTCAATTGTTGTTTCAAAAAATATCAATTTGTTTATCAAAAATGCTGTAACAGAAATAACATAATAATTTCTTAGAACATAATGTTTTATGCCCTACTTACAATAATTAAAATGTAGAATTCGTCTGGTAGAGTAGGTGCAAGTGCAATGAGAGCAAACCACCGTCTATGATATCTAGAAGGAGAGTGAGCCGGGCGCCTTATCCTCACGCTTGGTACAAGTCAAAACAAGAATTAAACTGTCCCACACGGAGAGCCTGTTCATGTTCATGTTCTGACATGCATATTGTACACAAGCTATAGAACCATAAAATACTCCATAATCCATATGCTTACATGAGATTAGTTAATATCAAGTGAATAATTCTAATCAAGTCTCATTAATTTGTTGAAATACTGATATTTGAAACTTTAAGGTATAATTGATGTAGGTGAGGGTTATTTCAATTCATTTTTGTTTGCTAATCTCAAGTTTAGACATAAAGAGGCACAATATTTTGACTACCAAATTTGATTTTTAACATGTTGACAAAATTGACACACCCTAATATGTAGCTGTAAAGTTTAACATTGATATCTTATGGTGGTGGGGAGTGGGAGTGGGAAATTAGATACATATTTTGTATTTTGAACTTTTGGGACAATTAAATCCATATATATATGTTTAATTATGTCAATACATTATTATACAGGTGCTTTAGATAATTTAAGGCATATAAATCTTGACCTAAAACTGATACACAACTTATGGTAAACTAGCACTTGTTTATCGAGTCATTAAATTAAAAACAAATGTTCATTCTTTCGTCTGTAGTTTTTTTCCCTACAGTTCTTAAGATTATCATACATTTTGATGATTCTGTATTGTCTCCTGTGAGAAGCTGGTGTAATGTTTCGAAATACAACGGAAAATATGTCAGGGTGTAGATGTGGTTTTGTGTATCAGTGTTGACGCCAGAATTCATGAACGTCTCTGGACACATAAAAATCCTTCACACAGTTACCCACAGCCACCCACAACCACCAAGAGCCACCCACAGTCACTCTAAGCCACCCACCGCCCCCAAGAGCCACCCGCAGCCTTCCACAGCCACCTCCAGCCTCAACAACTGATAGCATTGTAACCTGAACGAGCCAGAATAATACTCGTGCTATCAGATTAAACACATTGTTGATAAATCCTTGTACAGATATCGACTGCTTTCACTGAGGCTCATGATGGTCGGAGAATTGTCCAGCTACCACCAGATAACTTTATGATGTAAATTGAAAAAAAAATAGTGGACTTAATACTTCGTCAGTCCGCATAAGGGAGGACGGGCTGAGACTGGCGAGCGCAAATAGTATTTTGGGAAGGTAATGTCGTAAATCGCATCTGGCATAAGTATGCAGGTTATCAGCACATTTGAACGCCGGGCGGGCATTCATGGTAATGAAATACAGTATGTAGTTTGACTTCATTATGCTGTTTAAAAACTGGATCAGTGAGAGACTGAGGTGGTTCTTGAGCTATAAGTCTGGCTCCCGGCTGACTGGTTCCTGGGGTGCCTGCCCACACCCCAGAGGCAGTGTTGTCAATGCCGGAGCACCCCAGAGGCAGTGTTATCAATCCCTGCCCACACCCGAGAGACAGTGTTGTCAATGCTAGCACAGACCCCCAGAAGCAGTGGTGTCAATGCCTACACACACCCCAGACACAGTGGAGCCAATGAATGCCCATATCCCCAGAGGCAGTGCTTCAATGCCCACCCACACCCCAGAGACAGTACTGCCAATGGCTGTACAGCCTATAAAAGTGCCACTAGTGCCTACTTAACCAAGAGTCATTCTTGTCAATCCACCCCCGCCAAAAAAAAACACACACACACTTATGTTACTTGTATATTATTTGTAATTCGTAACCCATTCCCCAAATATGTAACTGTATATTTTCAGCCTTCTGGCTGCCAAGCTCTTTCAATAAACCGTTAATTATTATTATTATTATTATTATTATTTTTTGACACAGTGTTGCCAACTTTTGCACAGAGTACATCACACTCATAGTGATGCTAATCCTAAGTGTCCCACATGCATTACTGCGAATTTCTCACGACCCCACACACAGTGGTGCCAATTCCTGAAAAACCCCACTCACAGTGTTGCCAGCTTCTGAAGGCCCTGCACGCAGTTCTGCCAATTCGTAGTGAAGACACTGATGACAACGTGTCTCTTCGAGCACTTGACGACTAACATAGTGTTCATTACTGACCGTGACAACACTTAATAACAACAGAGAGAGAGAGAGAGAGAGATTCTTTTACTCTATCGACATTAACTCGCTCGCTCTGTCGAATTGGGTGAGTTTATATGTAGAGGAAGGTGACTGTGGTTAATGAGTCTTTCACGTAAACGTAGTGTAGGGAAGTACTGTGGCTACACATACATACACACATAAATTAATGCATAATGGGCCACCTAGGCGGGAATTTGTTTAAGGTGTAGAAGCTGTCTCTAACACAACGACCACACTCTAAGTTAACGAGCTGCATGACCCAATGTCAAGGAATAGTCCGAAAAGACCGGACAATTCGCCAACTGCACTGGCTAACAATTTCCCCGAACAAGATCCGCAAATCGATTAACATCCAGGTTCCCAATTACTGCTGGGTAGACAGAGGCAAATGGCGTAAAGAAACTTGCCCATAATATCTCCCTGCCCGGGGATCGAACCCGGGTCCGCTCGCTTGCTAGGCGAAAATGCTAACCATTACACAACAGGTAGCCACACACATAATGGTTGTCCCTCGTGGTCGAAGATAGCCAGTCCTAGGGCCGCCTTGGCGTGAATTTGTTTAAAGTGCAGTAGCTGTCGTCAACACAACAACCACATTCTAAGTTAACGAACTGTGTGACCCTTGTTAAGTAGTTTAGGTTAGGTTAGGGTAGGTTAGGTCAAGTCAGGTCAGTTTACGTTTAGTATGAAGGTATTCATTTATATATATTTATGATCTACAGGATCGTTTATGGCCAGTCAAAACTTTCCCCAAAAGAGAAATACATAGAAGTTATCACTAATGGCCAATTATCCCTATTTAGTGTAACATACAGCATATGTTAGGTGGAGTTCCGTCTTTATTTGTTTATTATTTAAGTCATTTATTTGTTGAAATTTAACTTAGAATAAGTAAATATTTTTAAAATAATTGAAAAACTGACAAGTGACTTTGTAACATATAATTAAGTCGAGATGATATTACCAATACCACGTGCTGGTCAAGCTCCGAAAGAGTTGTCCGGGGGTCTAGCTAACCTCTGGTCGGGGCTTGACCAGCACGGGGAAAAAAAAAAACTTTGTTACTAAAATAATATGATTTTGGCGACGTGTGGTGTGATGGTCAGTATGCTCGCCTCGTAAGCGAGTGGACTCGGGTTCGATTCCCGGGTAGTATGAAACAATGGGCATTTTTTTTACGCCATTTGCTTGTTTACTCAGCTACTCAGCAGCAATTGGGAACCTAGACGTTAATCGATTTGCGGATCGTGTTGTGGGGTAATGCTTAGCCAGTGCAGTTGGCGAGTTGTCCGGTCTTCTCGGACAATTCCTTGACACTGGGTCATGCAACTCGTTAGCTTCTACACCTTAAACAAATTCACTCCTAGGTGGCCCTAGGGCAGCCATTCTTGTACACGAAGGTCAACGTCATTAAATATGTTATAAGTATATACTGCAGTAAGTATATAATATAAAAGACAAAGAACATCGTGATATATATATTTAGTTTCCGGGTTTATTTAGTTATTTATTACTTGTACTTATTACTGGTATTTGTTTTCCTCTCATCTGTATAGTTTAAGTCTTTACTATTGTTTTGAGTAACTTTAGATTTAATTGTTTTTCTCCTAAACTTAGGTTAACATTTAAATTGTTTATAATATATCATAATATATCACCCATGATGATTATCCTGTATTTAAAACGAAACAAGTAATTAATTACTCTTAGGTAATATTCGTTAAGGTTAGGTTAAGTTAGTTTAAATTTTCTATTAAACAATTCATTTATGAATAATCTAAGAAGACCGGACAGTTTGCCAACTGTGCTGCTGGATAGACAGAGGCAAGTAAAGAAACTTGCCTATACTACCATAATGACCACGACACACACACACACACACACACACACACACACTTGCTTCATATCCCACTTACTCTTAATCGTGTTCATTAAGCAAATTACATGTTCTGTATAACACCTCCCGGTCAAACACACACACATTCATTACAATTTCCTAAACTTTTACAAGACACGTCGTTCGAATGTGTGTGTGTGTGTGTGTGTTGAAGGACTTTGATCAACCCGCATCATTAAGTACCAACAGAGGTGAGTTTCCCACCTCAAAACACAACCCGACAAGTTGTATCGACACTCAACTTACTAACACTATATACCACACAATCCCAGATCTTCGTCACTGGTAAAATCACAGGCTCTTAATAGCAATTTATGTTCAGTTTATGTCTGGTAGTGAAGATGTCAGCACGACCCGTAATGATAGGTTCGGAAACTACTTCATTGGTTCTTGATGGTGTACTGAAGGTGTTCTGATTGTTCCAGCACGTACGACTTAGAAATTGTTTGATCGTCATGCAGGTTAATTAGAAGGTAACTTTTTCCTCCTCTTACCTGTCCGGAAATTACCTGCGGTTATTGAGTTGTTCCTTTGATGATTTGATTAGATGGTTCTCATTTTTTTTGGTTAATTCCTCGTGGTCTGTTTTTTCCTGTTGTGGTGATGCTTACAAATGTGTTTATAACTGTGTTTTTGTCTCTGTATTTGTTTGTCTTTGCACACACACACACACACACACACACACACACACACACACAGTAGTAAATCATCATAATCTTTTAACAGTTTACTGAAGAATCCACAAAAGTTGATTAATAAAGAAGTTACGATTAAAACCCGTACCTGAACGTGGCATAAAAACAATGTTAATATATTGTCTTTTTCTGTGTTTAGTGAAGCTGTTGTTGTTGTTACTGTCGTTGTTTTTTGTTGTAGTTGTTGTTGTTACCGTTATTATTATTGTTGTTGTGACTGTTGTTGTTTTTTGTAATTGTAAGTGTTGTTTTTCTTACTGTTTTTATTATTGTTTAAGTTAATTACAGATACTTCAAGGTTGGATTAAGTCCCGCTCAATTGGTGTTAGTTTTTCCACATCACAAACATTAACAACTTAAGACTAAACACGACCATTACCACAGATCTTCTCTCAGTCTGTTCTCTCACCATAGGAACGCTCCTCTCAGTCCAGCTCTTCTTACGCTAACCAGTGAATAAATCAACATCATTTATTTACATTCATACATTTGCTTACCTATATCGTACGTATTTATGTCACCGTCTGTCTATCTTTCTGCCTCTCTGTCTGTGTTTATCTGTCTCTGTCTCTGTCTCTCTGTCTCTGTCTCTCTTTCTCTCAGATAAACAAGATCCCCATCTCCTGTAGTACCAGCCTCTCCACCCTCCCTCACCCACCATCTGCCTCCACCTTTGCGGTCAGCCCCGGCGGTAAGTGAATGATCTCTCCCGCTGTAATCGCAGTCAATCAGCTGAGCGGGTGTGCTGCTGGACGATCATTCAGCAAACTCAGTGGTGAGGGAGAGAGGAGAGGAGGGATGGGAGGAGAGAGGGAGGGGAGTGAGGGTGGGTGGAGAGGAGGGATGAAGGGTGGGTGGAGAGGAAGGAGGGAGGGAGGGAGGGAGGGAGGGTGGGCGGAGAGGAGGGATGGGAGGAGAGAGGGAGGGGAGTGAGGGTGGGTGGAGAGGAGAGATGAAGGGTGGGAGGAGAGGAAGGAGGGAGGGAGGGAGGGCGGAGAGGAGAGATGAAGGGTGGGTGGAGAGGAGGGATGAAGGGTGGGTGGAGAGGAAGGAGGGAGGGAGGGAGGGTGGGAGGAGAGGAGGGATGGGAGGAGAGAGGGAGGGGAGTGAGGGTGGGTGGAGAGGAAAGATGAAGGGTGGGTGGAGAGGAAGGAGGGAGGGAGGGAGGGCGGAGAGGAGGGATGAAGGGTGGGTGGAGAGGAGGGATGAAGGGTGAGTGGAGAGGAAGGAGGGAGGGAGGGAGGGTGGGAGGAGAGGAGGGATGGGAGGAGAGAGGGAGGGGAGTGAGGGTGGGTGGAGAGGAGAGATGAAGGGTGGGTGGAGAGGAAGGAGGGAGGGAGGGAGGGCGGAGAGGAGGGATGAAGGGTGGGTGGAGAGGAGGGATGAAGGGTGGGTGGAGAGGAAGGAGGGAGGGAGGGAGGGTGGGAGGAGAGGAGGGATGGGAGGAGAGAGGGAGGGGAGTGAGGGTGGGTGGAGAGGAGAGATGAAGGGTGGGTGGAGAGGAAGGAGGGAGGGAGGGAGGGCGGAGAGGAGGGATGAAGGGTGGGTGGAGAGGAGGGATGAAGGGTGGGTGGAGAGGAAGGAGGGAGGGAGGGAGGGTGGGAGGAGAGGAGGGATGGGAGGAGAGAGGGAGGGGAGTGAGGGTGGGTGGAGAGGAGAGATGAAGGGTGGGTGGAGAGGAAGGAGGGAGGGAGGGAGGGCGGAGAGGAGGGATGAAGGGTGGGTGGAGAGGAGGGATGAAGGGTGGGTGGAGAGGAAGGAGGGAGGGAGGGAGGGTGGGAGGGAGGGAGGGAGGGAGGGCGGAGAGATGAAGGGTGGGTCGAGAGGAAGGAGGGAGGGAGGGAGGGAGGGTGGGTGGAGAGGAGGGATGAAGGGTGGGTGGAGAGGAAGGAGGGAGGGAGGTAGGGAGGGAGGGAGGGAGGATGAGTGGGAAGGAGGGGAGTGAGGGTGGGTGGAGAGGAGAGATGAAGGGTGGGTGGAGAGGAAGGAGGGAGGGAGGGAGGGAGGGAGGGTGGGCGGAGAGATGAAGGGTGGGTGGAGAGGAAGGAGGGAGGGAGGTAGGGAGGGAGGGAGGGAGGATGAGTGGGAAGGAGGGGAGTGAGGGTGAGTGGAGAGGAAGGAGGGAGGGAGGGAGGGAGGGAGGGTGGGCGGAGAGGAGGGATGGAAGGAGAGAGGGAGGGGAGTGAGGGTGGGTGGAGAGGAGAGATGAAGGGTGGGTGGGGAGGAAGGAGGGAGGGAGGGAGGGAGGGTGGGCGGAGAGGAGGGATGGAAGGAGAGAGGGAGGGGAGTGAGGGTGGGTGGAGAGGAGAGATGAAGGGTGGGTGGAGAGGAGGAGGGAGGGAGGGAGGGCGGAGAGGAGGGATGAAGGGTGGGTGGAGAGGAAGGAGGGAGGGAGGGAGGGAGGGAGGGAGGGCGGAGAGGAGGGATGAAGGGTGGGTGGAGAGGAAGGAGGGAGGGAGGGAGGGAGGGAGGGAGGGAGGGAGGGCGGGCGGAGAGGAGGGATGAAGGGTGGGTGGGGAGGGAGGGAGGGAGGGAGGGCGGAGAGGAGGGAAGGGTGGGTGGAGAGGAAGGAGGGAGGGAGGGAGGGAGGATGAGTGGGAAGGAGGGGAGTGAGGGTGTGTGGGGAGGAGGGATGAAGGAAGGGAGGGAGAGAAGGAGACTTGGCGCATGGACCTCCCGCCGCTCCAGCCGACATTAAATCATGTTTCATCAGCAGGATTATTGGTATCTGGGGCGGGCATCTGGCTGGGTGATCGCGCGATACTCTATTTGTCACACCAGTGCTGGAGGTGAGAGGGAGGAGGTAGAGGTGGGGGAAGGTAGGAAGAGGAGAGGGTGGGAATACATTGGAGATGAAGAAGGAGAAGAAGTTAGGGTAATGTTGGTGATGGTGGAGGTAAAGAGAAGAGTCTGAAGAGGTATTGGAGGTGAGGCAGGAAAGGAGAAGTTAGGAGAGTGTTGGTGATGGGGAAATGTTCAAGGTCGAGAGAGATTGAGAGGTGGGAACTATTGTAGGGAAGAAAGGGTTTTGGTTAGGTTAAGTTTGGTCATGTCAGATCAGGTCGAGTTAGGTTAGGTCAGGTCAGGTGAAGTTAGATTAGGTTAGAATACGTCACCTTGGGGCTCATAAGGACAAGGGCCCATTTGACCTCTGAGCAACTGAAGGCCAGCAGTGAACGCACACCCGGGGTCCTCCACCATGACGCATGAAGCCCATAAATGAACGCATTATTCCTGCCGATGCACAACGCCGCCCTGCACGACACACTGAGATAACGGAGTCTCCTTGTTAGGCGACTCTCCATCCTCCAGAACTAACTCAATTGAGCCATAGATTAGAATTTCCAGTGAGTCAGATCGTTAACTTTTATCATAGAGGTTCGTGTGTGTCTCTTGTGTGGGATTTTTATTGTCAGCCTATCTTGTTATGGAGTAGAGAGGTAGTCTAGTTAAGTTAGGATAGGAGGAGTTAACCTGGCTTTCGGAGTGGGAGGGAGAATAGCTTTGAGAGAGGATAGTCTTGTCTTGTTTAGTTAGGGAAGGGGAAGGTAGTCTGCTTTTGGGAAAGGGAGAGAATCTACTTTTGATAGAGGGAGGTAGTTTGGTTTAATTAAGGAAAGGAAAGGAAGTCCAGATTAGGAGAGGTGAGGTAGGGGAACGGAGCTTGGTTTATCAGTTGGGGGAGGGAGTTGAAGGTGGGTGTGAGGCCTTACTCCGCTCCCATCACTGTTTTCACTATTGCAATGACCGAGGGAACAATCACAGACATTTACATTCACTGGATTAGAAAAGAAATAAAACTGGAATCCTATTAGAATATCTATTGCGGTTCAATTGTCTCACGACTTGTGAATGGGCAACTCAACCATATGTAGGTCCTCCTTCAACGAGCTTAACCTCTACGGTACCAAAAGAAAAAAAATACTTATCTCAACCAATCAACTCCGACGGATAGATCCCCGCAACCAACCAACCCACGACTACCCTCCTCCCCTACAACCTGTTTTCTATAAGATGTTACTCAGCTTGACACCACTCGCCTTTCCTCCTTCTCTCCTTTCCCCCTACACCCCCCTCCTCCTCCGCCCTCCACCGCCCCTCGAGTCTACAGTGCGGAACTGACCCTTGAAATTATTTATCCCGATTCAAACTACAACATAAACTTGATCTCAAGGAACCTCACCTCAAAAATAGAGATACAACAAGAAAAGACTAACGACATGATAAAGGCTGGTGGGAGGGGGAGAGAAAAAGCGTCGCCCCCCGTCCTGCCCGCTACAGATCACCTCATTTATCAGCGATGCCCCACGATAGTCGGGTCGCGTCTTAGCTGGGCTCACCGCCGCCTCCCATCTGCGACACCACTGCGCGTTTGTCATACAGAACCCAAGTGGTCACCTGACGGGGTCACCTGAGGGTCGACTATGGTGCGACCTAAATCACGATGTGGCCCACCAGACCTGTAGGGGATCAGGTCAACCTGGAGTCGTCTGGGTCACACCGTTGAGACCTGAATCACGATGTGACCCGGGTCGTGCCTTGACCTGTAGGGGACAAGAACAAACTCGTGGCCCTGTATTGAGAAGACTCGAGTACAGGACCAAGTCAGACCAAGACTTTTAGATTCCATAGAGACCTGTAGGAGGTCACGTGTGTCCGCTGAGGTCACTGTACAGTTTAATAAACAAGTGGGAGACCAGGTCAATCTATGACCTTGAATCAGGAAGCGTGACCTATGCAGACTATAATAAAGACTCTCTTTTACAGGTACTTTAATGGGCAACGTTCGGTGGATATGGCATCCTGTGTACCGTCGGCAAGGCCATGGGCTCGTAACACTCGTCTTGCCCGCGGTGCCCACCGTTCCTCTGTGGATGTCGGTCACACTAGAATAACCCGTTATAGTGCATCTTTCTTTCCTCACACAGCCAAACTGTGGAAAGCTCTGCCTTCTTCCGTGTTTCCATACTCATACAATCTGTCTCACTTCAAAAAGTTGATTTACCGGCATCTTTGTGGTGTATATTAATATAATCTTTTTCTTTTTTCTTTTTAATTTCTTTTTATTAAATTTTTTTTCGCCCCCTAGGTTCCGTTGTGGGTCGATGACCTGTACCCGGTTGGGCTATTCCCGTAAAAAAAAAAAAAAAAAAAAAAAAAAAAACACCTGGTGTTAAGTGAAGTAACTAGTTAAGGTTATGGCATTCTTGATGCCATAATAAAAGTTCTCGTGATTTATATTACATCAGCCAATTTCACGTATTCTCCCATCGCAAAATGCAATAAAACTTCATCTTGCAAGGGACTGAGAATCCTGACCCAGACTCGTATGGTAACTTTAGGTCGAGGAATCACCACCAGAAGGTCAACACTCTACAGACGTCCTAAATCTAAGAATAAACTACATTAATGATTTATTTATTATTTTATATCCAATCAAGTGACCTTTTATGACCTCAGTAAATGACCCCCGAGAGAATTAGTTGACCCGTATAAGCAAGTATGACCTCTGAAGAAAATACTAAATAAACCCGTGCATATAGACCTGACCCAGCACACTTAATGAATTTAACGAGCGGGGAAGACCTGGGTAGTGGCGTGACTCGTCGGATGACCTCGTTTATGAATGAATTGGCTGGCTGGAGAGACCTTGGCCAGGTGTGACTTGGATCTAACATTATACTGGTTTACAACTTTACATCATGAGTTGACCTGTGACCGGGCATGCTTGTTGGTTGACCTGTGACCTAAAGTACCTTGATATTTGACCTATGACTTGGCCTTATTTTGATATTTCACCTGTGACCTGATACTTGACCTGTGACCTGTCATGATTTGTTAGTTGGCCTGTGGTCTGGCTTATGTTGATACTTGACCTGTGACCTGACATACTCTGATACTTGGCCTATGATCTGACTTAATTTGATACAAGACATATGACCTGACGTAATTTGTTGGTTGACCTGTGACATGGATTATCGTGTTGTTTTACCCGGCACTTACATTTACGGTTGACCTTTCCTTTCTAGGTGACATGACCTCGTGAAGTCAGGTCTATTGAAATGCCTCGTGATGCGCCTTAAATTCCAGAAGAAATGAGAAGTCAGTGCCAAGGGTAACGAGAGGTTAGTGCCAAGGGTAACGAGAGGTTAGTGCCAAGGTTGAGTAGTGAGGGTGAGTGCCACAGGTGACGAGGCGAGAGTGTTAAGGGTGATGAGCGTCCAGGCCCAAAAGAGAGGGGTTAATGCCAGGGGTTGAGAGGGATGAGTGCCAAGGGTGGTGAGGGGTGAGTGCCAAAGGTGGGAGGTGAGTGCCTAAGGTGGTGAGGGATGTGTGCCAAGGGTGGTGAGGGGTGAGTGCCAAGGGTGGTGAGGGGTGAGTGCCAAGGGTGGTGAGGGTGAGTGCCAAGGTTGAGTAGTGAGGGTGAGTGCCAAAGGTGGTGAGGGATGAGTGCCAAGGGTGGTGAGGGGTGAGTGCCAAGGGTGGTGAGGGGTGAGTGCCAAAGGTGGTGAGGGATGAGTGCCAAGGGTGGTGAGGGGTGATTGCCAAAGGTGGTGATGGGTGAGTGCCAAGGGTGGTGAGGGTGAGTGCCAAGGTGGTGAGGGGTGAGTGCCAAAGGTGGTGAGGGTGAGTGCCAATGGTGGTGAGGGTGAGTGCCAAGGGTGGTGAGGGGTGAGTGCCAAAGGTGGTGAGGGGTGAGTGCCAAGGTGGTGAGGGGTGAGTGCCAAGGGTGGTGAGGGGTGAGTGCCAAGGTGGTGAGGGTGAGTGCCAAGGGTGGTGAGGGGTGAGTGCCAAGGGTGGTGAGGGGTGAGTGCCAAGGGTGGTGAGGGGTGAGTGCCTGAGGTGGTGAGGGGTGAGTGCCAAGGGTGGTGAGGGTGAGTGCCAAGGGTGGTGAGGGGTGAGTGCCAAGGGTGGTGAGGGGTGAGTGCCAAGGGTGGTGAGGGGTGAGTGCCAAAGGTGGTGAGGGATGAGTGCCAAAGGTGGTGAGGGGTGAGTGCCAAAGGTGGTGAGGGATGAGTGCCAAGGGTGGTGAGGGGTGAGTACCAAGGGTGGTGAGGGGTGAGTGACAAAGGTAGTGGGGATGAAAAATGAATAAAGAAGGAAGAGGTAAAAAGGGCTAGTCATAGAAGCCTGCGCCTTAACACTAGCTTACTATGCTACCACACTATAGACGTATCACACACACACACACACACACACACACACACACACACACCTGTATGATTAATTAACAAAGCCTGAGGTGAGGTGAAGGTAAGGCAGCTTAAGGGAAGGAAAAGATAAGAGCGATAAAGGATTAACAAACACTGATTTAGAGATAACAAAGAGAAAGATCCAGATTGGCAGATAAGACTGTGTAGGGGTTGAAATCTGTCGCTTAGGTTCGTAAGGTTAAAAATGACAACTTAATTTGACTTGTTTGACTTCTTTTGCTTATGAGGTGAGGCAGATTATAACACAGAAGAATGGTGGTATTAGCAAGTACCGTATCTTAGGTGGAGGAACGGGTTTATGTATGGTGGGGGTTGTGTGTGTGGGGTGGAGGTAGGGGTGGTTTATGTATGGTGGGGGAGGGTGGAGGTAGGGGTGGTTTATGTATGGTGGGGGTTGTGTGTGTGGGGGGTGGGTGGAGGATGGAGGTAGGTAGGGGGGTTGTGTTTAGTAAGTATGAGTGTAAAGGGAGAGAAAATGACTTGAGAGATGACAGACAGGTAGAGACAGAAAGACAGAGAAACAGACAGATAATAGGATCATGAAGATAAATAGACACACACATAAAAAAATTGAAATACATTAGAGATAAACGATAAAAAAATAACTAAAACAAGTTTGATATATACAAGAAATTATCACATTTTAAATTGATAAAAATTTCTTTATATTATACATTCAAATAAAAACAACATTTATAATATGTAAATAAAGTATGCAGTGAAAGACCCATTTACAGTACCCCCCTCTCTCTCACCATTCATTTCTCTGTTAAAAATAGAGTTAATATAAAAATCATTCCTTGAGTACCTCGCCCTGTATATGTCAGGTGGTACCCAGTGGCCAGATTAACCTGTGGACGTGAACTAATGCTAGGGTTTATGTGAAGGAGCATATTTGGTGTAGCGGAGCATTACCAACTGATAACCAATCATGAGGCAGCCTCTAGCCCTCAGGAGACAGGCTGTGTACGTGGTTGGGTCTGGCCTCTGTGTGTGTGTGTGTGTGTGTGTGTGTGTTTGTGAGGTGAGATAATAATACCTTCTAGAACTCTGTATCTCGTTCGGTTTCTTGTTCCGTGTCTATTTTATCAATCTATTTAAGTCAACTCTTTGTGATTCTCTATGTAATGATGTATAATCATAAATACATTATACCTTAACAATGTACCTACTTACCTGTTCAGTTATTGACTCTTACTAATTAACCACCTTACCTGTACCTAAAGAGAACACACCTGTGGCTACCTGGAATTAAGAGGGTGAAATGCTTAAAGGTGCATAGTGTAATTACACTGGTCAACAAAGTTTTTGTTGCATTGCTATAAACACTTGATTCTACCTAATTTGGGTGTGCTGATCTCATATCTGAAGTTAGTTTCTTTCTGTAAGCTCTAGTTTTTTTGCAATCAAGGTATTTTGAAATTTCAAAATTTCGTCTTCGTCTTATTGACCTCGTCGTCTATCTTGAAAAATATGTCATTAAACTGTCATTAAATTAGCTGGGTAATAAACAATAAAATATTACATATTCTAAATTTATTCAACAACACAATTTGAAACATGTTCCATCTAAAACAAAGGTTGAAATTTGTATAAAACTCATTGTTAGGTAAGAAATTTGTTACTATGAGGAGACAAAGCCCAATCACATTTTAGCCAGGTAGGAATTTGCGCTTGAAGCTCTTGCGTTTGTGAAATGTCTCAGGGCACTCTCGTTTAATGCTCCAGCAGTAGTCTGCCATCATATGTTTGTCCCATCTCCCTTGGTAGCGGTCTTCCATGGTCTTGAGATCCTGATGAAACCGCTCGCCTTGCTCGTCACTTACTGCCCCTAGGTTCTCAGGGAATCTATCAAGATGACTATATAGGAAATGGAGTTTGACACTCATATTGCATCCAAGGTCATGAAAGGCTGACAACATGGTTGCAACAAGGGTTTCATAGTTGTCAGCCTTTTTATTACCAAGAAAGTTTTCCATTACCGCCACAAATGAAAGCCATGCACCCCTTTCCTTGTCGTCCATCTTTCTGACAAAGTCTTGATCACGTACAAGTGCACGAATTTGTGGTCCATCAAACACACCTGCCTTTATCTTCTCAAATGACAAAGCAGAGTGAGCAGAGACTATGTGTTGGAAGCATTCACCATCAGTATTTAATGCTCTGACAAACTGTTTCATCAGGCCCAGCTTGATATGGAGAGGAGGAAATATGATCTTTTCTCGACTGACGATTGGATCATTGACAATGTTTGGCATACCAGCTTCCAGAGTCTCACGTAAGGGCCACTTCTTCAGGTTCCAATGCCTGTCTCTAGCTCGGCTGTCCCACATGCAAAGAAAGCAGGGATACTTTGTAAATCCTCTTTGTTGGCCAAGAAGGAAGTTCACCATTTTGAGGTCAACACAAATTGTCCAGTTGTGCTCATGGTATTTTAGCAGGTGAATCACAGTTTTAATGTCATTATACTCCTCTCGTAAGCACACAGAATGACCCACTGGAACAGCTGCATAGACATTACCATTATGTAGTAGCACACACTTCAGGCTACGCTTACAACTATCTAGAAATAATCGCCAGTCATTTGGACTATACAATGGAATCCCTAATTCCTGGAGAAGACCCGGGATATTATGACAGTAAACAAACTTATTCTCCTCTGTAAAGAATGGCACAAAATCCTGTTCCCGCTTTCTGAAGTCTGAAACTTTTGTGGTCTGGTTCAGTAGAGCCTTTTCTTGCAACCTAGAAGCTAGAACTTCTGCTGCATTTTTGGAGAGACCCAAATCACGCACAAGGTCATTCAGCTCTGGCTGACTAAACTTCTGAGGGGTTGATGACTCTGGTGTACCATCAGAAGAATCGTCGGAATCTGCAAGTATTTCTTGAGTTTCATGTTCACTCTCTTGGTCTTTGTCGCTTCCCTCCTCTTCAGCTGGAGACAACCCATTAAAAACTGGAACTGGTAGCTCATCAGAGTGCAAAGTAGGTCGAATTGCTGAAGGGATACTAGGATACGATATTTTATGTCTGTTTTTCTTGCCAACACCCTTCGTATTGATCAGACAAAAATAGTAGTCAGTTGTGTGGTCCTTCGGTTCTCGCCAGGTCATGGGAATTCTGAACGGTAAGCCCTTACGTTTTCCTTTTGTCCAGTCACGCAGCATTTCTTCGCAGTTATGACACACAGCATGTGGAGCCCATTTTTTGTCTTGGTCGCCAAGAGTAAGTCCGAAGTACGCTTTATAGCCGCGCCTCACAAACGATGTTATATTGCGCCTCTGACGAATAAGCGTGAAGTATCCACAAATATAACAGAAGGCATCAGGTTTGTTCACACATTGATTTCTCTTTGTAGCCATGACCAAATCTGAAAGAAAAAACAGACAAAATTATATCTCCCTATTGATACCATAATCGTGTAATTAATTAATTTGACCGCAAACGGCTAGAATGTAAAACCTCAAATTACATGAAAACTGGAGCATGCAGAACAAAACTGGTTTCAAATATGAAATCAGCAGATCAAAAATGGTGAGAAACAGTAAAGAAATCTCATGCAACTGGGAATTATAAAAAATTTGTTTACAATCAATAATTATTGATTGTAAACTGGAAAACATATATTAAAATTGGGTTACATTATTCCTCTTCTATTAACATTTATTATTCCTGTGGTATATGACATCATCTAACCTTCTATTGTTGTTATTTGTATGTGTGTTTTAACTATCATTCAGACGCGTGTTCAATTAACTAGCTCTCTATTATGCTAAGTTGCCAGTGGGTTACGTGTTTTTGGGGGTGGGGGGGGTGGGGGGGGGTTATGTGATTAGATCGATGAAAATTGTATCAGTTTACTCACAAGTTGTTTCATATGGATTGATTTCTCTCTGTATTTTAGTCTTTATTTTTAGTTATTACCTTTCCTTGCATATTTCTCTATCTCTCTCTGTCTCGTTTCCTTTATCTGTCTATCTGTCTCACTCAATCTATCTGTCTGGTTCTATCTTTCACTCTCTGTCTGTCTGTCTGTCTATCTGTCTCTTTCTCTGTCTCTCCTTTCTCCATCCATTTATCCTACACTGCATTCTCGTAATTCCTCAATCATTCTCTTCTTATACTCCCTGGGTCATGTTTCACCTGGTTGCCTCACTCTCCTAATTCACCTGTCCGTGCTCAGGTGCTCTGTTTACGTCTACTGGAACAGGTGACTAATGCTACTCTCTCATAGGTCGTGGCTGGGTGTGTGTGTGTGTAAGTGTGTTCCGTCTCTCTCTCTCTCTCTCTCTCTCTCTCTCTCTCTCTCTCTCTCTCTCTCTCTCAGGAAGGGGTAGAGGGGAGACAGAGGAGAGGTTGACGTTTTGGGCTCTGAATTTTTATTTCTGTTTGGATTTTTCTTATATATTTTTTTTTAATGTTTATTATTTTGTATTTATTTTTCTTGTTTTAGTTTCTCTTATTTTTCTCACTTTTCTCTTCTTCCTTCTACTGTTACTACTACTACTACTACAACTTTTATATCTCTTTCTCCGTCTCCTCCTTGTTTCCTCTTTTCTTCTCCCCCTCCAACTCTTTCTCTTCCTTCCCCTCCTTCTATTGCTACTATTATTACTTTTGCTACCCTCCCTCCTTCTTCTGCGCTTCTTCTTCTTCCTTTTCATCCTCTCCCTACTAATATTTTTCGACTAACCTTCCTCCTCTACTTCACCACCTCCTCTTCCTATTCCTCCCTCCCCCTCCCATTCTTCCTTCTCTTCCACCTCCTCCCTCGTCGTTCCTCTTCCTTGTCCATCTCCTCCTCCTTTTCCTCCTCCTCCTCCCTTTCTTCCTTCTCCTCTTCCTCCTCTATGTTTCTCCAGTCATACAGAGTCATTTTCCGCCGGTCATGGAGTCTGTTGAACATGAAGTAGTAGATAAAGTGAACAATATATCAGTGTAGATCTCAATGTTCAAAGCATAATGTCTTAGTTCAAGCGTTCAACGTCGTTTGTTAATGTAGGTTCAACGTTCAGTATCTTAGTTCAATGTGTTTATGTGATATGTTACCCATGTTCAGTGTTTTAGACCAAGGATTGATAATTATAAGTAATTTGTTCAGTGTATTGTTATATGTTATAGTAATACATATGAACAATAATGATCTAAATAACAGTTTAATTGTTCAATGTTCTTCAGTGATATATAATACACATGCATTATTTTATATCAAAGATTAATTATATAACAATATATTTATCCATCACTTAATCTGAAGTATCATAATTAACTGTTCAGTGTATCAAAGAACAAATATCATAACATAACAGTTCAGATAGTTATCATGTTCTATTCTGGCATAATATATATACAAGTACTATATCTCATTATCAAAGACAAATAACAATTCAATAACAAGTAAGTATTATTAATCTGAGGCTTATTACACGAGAGGTCAATATGTCAATGTCTTTTAATATATCCTAAATATTAATAACTTTTTGATATAAGATTAATGATATATAAGTTACATTATTCTTAATATTTCTCTAATACATCATAAATATATTGTATTATTATATCAAATAGAAATAATGTAGTTGTTGTTGTCTATAGATATGTAATGATGTATTTTGTGAATGTATTAATTTATGATGTTGAGGATAATGAGTTTGGTTGATGTTACGTGATAAATTATGAGTAAGCTTAACCTCTATGTAAAGTGCGTTTGATGTTGCATGATAAATTACTGTAAGAGGAGTTGTATTGTGGTATTTTCTCATAAGGTCATATATTTTTGTGACCCAAGATACAGTACATTACATTGAATTTATTATATACAACATGATACAGTAAGGCCTTTATCGGTAACCCCTCCCCGGTAACCCCTCCCCGATGACCCCTCCTCGGTAACCCCTCCTCGGTAACCCCTCCCGGTAACCCTTCCTCGGTAACCCCTCCCACTCCTTACCCTCCTACCAAGAGCCCTCTTCCCTATCCCCATCCCTACCGTCAACAATCCCGTCCCTTTCCTCTCCTCCCCTCCTCTTCCCTCCCCTCCCTTTACCTTCCCTACTCCTAACAGCCACCTTCCACTTCCTCTTCCCTACTCCCAACAATCCCATCCCTCTCCTCCCCTCTCTACCGTCCTCCTTCCCTTCCCCTTTCCCCCCTCCCCTAAAAAATCCTCTCCCTCGCCTTTCCCCTCCCTCTCCCTTCTTCAAAAACCCCTTCCCCCTTAACCCCCATTTCCCCTAACAGCAATTTCCCCTCCTCTCCCTCTACTGTTTCTCTACATCAAAAACCCCCTTCTCTCTCCCCCTCCCTTTCTCCCTTTACAACCCCCTTCCTCTCCCTTTACTCATTAACCTCTTCCCTCTCCCCAACGACCATACCATTACACACTCAAGTCATTACCAGTGCTTTCAAGTGCCTTTTAAGTGGGCGATCACTCAAGCACTCAACAAAAGCAATGGATTACCAGAACAATTACCAAAATAATAGTATACTTACATAATTGCCCACTCAGTCATGGCATTTCTCTCTCTCTCTCTCTCTCTCTCTCTCTCTCTCCCCTCTGTCTGTCTGTCTGTCTCTATCTATCTATCTATCTATCTATCTATCTATCTTTCTATCTATCTTTCTATCTATCTATCTATCTATCTATCTCTGTCTGTCTGTCTGTCTGTTAGATAAGGTTAGGTTAGGTTTGTTGTCAGGTTAGATGGGTTAGGTTAGGTTAGGTTAGGTTAGGTTAGGTTGACGTTGAGGGTAGGTAAGTTAGGGTAGCTTACTCTAGGTGTGATTAGGTTAGGTTAGGTTAGGTTAGGTTAGGTTGGCGTTGAGGGTAGGTAAGTTAGGGTAGCTTACTCTAGGTGTGATTAGGTTAGGTTAGGTTAGGTTAGGTGAGAATAGGTAGGCTAGGTTAACTTAGGTCGGGTTAAGTAGCTTAAGTTGGGTAGGTAGGTTAAGTTAAGTTAGATAGGTTAGGTTAAGTTAGGTTAGGTTTGGTAGGTGAGGTTAGTTTAGGTCAGGTCAGGTTAGGTTAGGTTTTGTTGGTTCATTCTGTGTGTCGTCATTGATGGTTCACACAGAAACTATAACCTTACCAAGAAAACCACAAATCAATAAACACAAATCGACGAACACAAATAAAAAAACAGACATCAAGAAGCACAAATCAACAAACACAAAACAACAAACACAAATCAACAGAATATTTAAGAAAATCCCACCTAAATAGTACACCATATTTTCGCGAAGCTCTCCCTTCCCTCCGGGTCCACAGATAATTAGGAATCATAGAAAACGGAACGGAGATTGCCATGTGTTCTGACAGTCCGAAATCAGGATTTTACGCTGTGTTGCGGCCCTTTGTCGCCCTGCCACACACAGCGAATCGTTGTGTGAGGAGAAAAAAATCCAGAGAATTAAAAATAGAAGACATCAGTAGATAATAAATTCCTATAATTTATTCTTCGTTTTGAATAATTTTAGGATAATTTTGATTTATTTTTTTAGAATACATTTTTCTTCAATTCCTTATCATAAAAAAAAAAATAGTTCCCACATCAAAGGATAATAATACAATGTGTAACTCTGGTATATTTCACTCCAGAATAAAGTAAAGAAAACTGAAGAGAAATATTATATTATTTGTTTTACCTTTCTAGATTAGTTCTTGTTAACCTCAGGAGATAGCGGACCATTGTGTTGCAGAGATTACGACGGTCTTACAGTGTTGCATACATTATCCCTTGCCTTGACTGACACCTGCCCGTACCCCAGGTGAGGCTCCATGTGTGTGTGTGTGTGTGTGTGTTCCACTTAGGGCACTGACTATTCATATACTCACATTTGGATTTAAGATTACGACAGAATTCACTCTCTCTCTCTGTCACACACACACACACACACACACACACACACACACACACACTCATAATCTGTCCTCTGCTTTGCGTGACTTCATAATGTCAGTATTTGTCAGTAGGTCGTCAACACGGTGTTGGCTGACAGTTGCATCGACTAACGCCATATGCCGTCCGCTACTAATTGACTATCCCGAGTGTGTGATCTGTACCTATTATCGGCACGAGGATACGGGTCATGCAGTGGGGTGGTCTTTGTGGCATTGTAAGACGAGGGAGATGATGGAATGGGAGAGAGGGAGGGGGGAATGGAAAGGGGGAGGAGAGGAGGAAGAAGAGAGGATTGAATGGAAGGGGAAGAGGCGGAAGAAAGGATTGAATAGAAGGAGGAAGGTAGGAGGAAGGAAGAAGAGAGGATTAGATCGAAGGGGGGAGGAAGAAGTATGGAAGAATGGAGGAGAAGAGGAGATGGAGATACAACGGTACAGATAGAAGAAGAAAGAAGGAGGGAAGGAAAATAAGAAGCTAAGGAGGATTAAAGGAAAGAAGAAAGGAAAGAAAATAATAAGTGGGGAAGAGATGATAAAACAGGAAGAGATATAAAGGAAATAAAACAGGGAGAGAAAATGTATATGAAGAGAAGTAAATGGAGAAGAGAGAGAGAGGATATTATAGAGAGATAGAGGAAATACAGAGAAGAAGAGGAATGAGATGAGAGGAGAAGAAGAGTAACAGAAAGAACGAAAGAAGATGGGAAAGGAAGATGCAATGAATATTAAACTTTATTTGTCTATTTATTCATTTATTTGATTATGTATTTATGTATGTATATTTATATATGTAGTTGATGTAATTTATTCACTTATCATCATATATATTTGATTATTTATTTGCATTTTTAATTTATACATTTATCTTGTTCTTTTATCTATTTCCTGTTATTTCGAACAAGGACAAAAGTGTGTGTGTGTGTGTGTGTGTGTGTGTGTGTGTGTGTGTGTGATTTTGCTTTATCGCTATTTATTTCGCTGGTATTCCGAGGGCCCCGCTGAGTTGCTATTTATTTTGAACACACACACACACACACACACACACACACACACACACTCTCTCTCTCTCTCTCTCTCTCTCTCTCTCTCTCTCTCTCTCTCTCTCTCTCTCATGAAAGACCTGAATGCCTCGACCCTTACGAAATTACCAATAACGAAGCCTTTCCCCATGACCTTTGACCCCCTTCCCTCTTCTTCCTCCTCCTCTTCTTCCTCTAATCTTGTTGTTCTTCCTCCTCTTCTTCCTTCCCTGCCTCTTCCATTTTTCTTTTCCCTCCTTCTCCCTCTTTTCCTTCTTCTTTTATTGTCCCTCCTCTTCCTTCCCTTCCCCTTCCATTTTTCATTTCGCTCCTCTCCTACTCTTCTTCTTTTCCTGTCCCTCCTCCTCTTCCATTTTTTCTTTCCCTCCTCTTATTCTTTCCCTCTTTCTCTTTCCGCTGTCTCCTACTATATTCACCCTCCCCTCCCTTCCCCTCCTTCGTCCCCCCCCCCCCAGAATAACTTCCCATTAAGCCTCCTCTCTTTCCTCCTCCCTTTCCTTATCCCTTCCCATCCATCCTAATCCTCCCCCAGTCTCTCCTCTCTCCCTTCGACCTCTTCCTCCTTCCCATCTTCCTCCCCCTTTTACCTTCTCCCTCTGCCCTCTCCTTACCTCTCCTCCTCCTCCTCCCCCTCCTCCTCCTCCATCTACCCCATATCCTTCTCCTCCTCCTCATCCACCTGCCTCCTCCCTCCCTTTCTCCCTCTCCCTGTTCCGTCATGAATGGCCTCTCTGCATGCTAGCCAGGTCGTGGGCATTACAGGAAGACCATGCAGTTCCACACTAATTTCCCCACTCTCCCTCCTCCCTCACTCTCCCTCCTCCCTCACTCTCCCTTCTCCTCCTCCCATTCTCCCTCCACTCTCCCTCTTCTTCCTCCTCCTCCTCGTAGTCTTCTTCCTCCCCTACTCTCTGTCCTTCTTCTAGTCTCCCTCCTTCTCTCACTCCCCTTTCTCCTCCCATATCTCTCTTCATTCTCTCATTGCCCTCTCCCTCCACTCTCCTCCTCCCACTCAGCCACCCACCCATCCCTCCTTCCTTCCAAACATCCTTCCTCTACCTTCCATTCCTTCCATCCCTTCGGTCTCTCCCACTACCCCTTGCCTCCGTGCCCTTTTCCACATCGTATCATTCTCTTACCTTCTTGCCGTCTCCTTCCTTCCATTATTCACCTTTCCTTCCCCTTCTCCCTCCTTCCTTCCCTGTGAGAGTGTGTGGGGGTGGGGGGGTGGAACGGAGTAGGAGGGGTGTAGGTTGTAGGCGGTGACAGTGTGTGTGTGTGTGTGTGTGTGTGTGTGTGTGTGTGTGTGTGTCAGGGAGGCTGCTAGGGTAGGAGGGAAGGAGGGGGGAGGGAGGGAGGGAGGGAGGGAGGGATGTAGGTAGGTAGGTGTCACTGATGATCAGATGTGTCGACCAAGATCTAACACTTGAGTGACATCAACCCAGAGAGATAATTATAACGAGTCTTTCTTAATTAGTACACCTGTTCCTACCTTATCTTCTATGCTAATTTAATCAATGTAAAACAAATATTACCTGCAAGATCCTTAGTTTGACTCTCTTTCTTTTTAATATATCACCTTACTACCAAAACCACACCATTGTCTTCATTAATAATACAGGAGAATGAGGAAGAAAAATCATACTCACTCACAAGACAACGATTACGGTGTAGCCATTCTTGGTCTTTCATATATCACGGCACAAATCACACGGGTAATCTTCAAAGAGCAGATGGTGGTACGTGTCGCTCCAGTGCTAGAACGAGTGTCCGACACGAGGTTTGGAGAGTTTTTATGGCACCCTGGCATGAAGGTCATGTCCAACAGTGCCAAGGGGGGAGGGGGGGGGGGGTCCTCAACATGCATTAATTGCCAGCCCGCGTCACTTGAGAAATGAGAGAAATCCAAGCAGAGGAGAAGGTGCTTGTAGTGTGTAGCTCGGCCTAACAGCATCCATTTGGCATCCTGTCGCCGCTTAGGTGAGAGAGATCTGTTAAATAATCCCTTGGTGGTCCTGTTAGCTGGTGGTCCTGCTAGCTGGTGGTCCTGTTAGCTGGTGGTCCTGTTAGCTGGTGGTCCTGTTAGCTGGTAGCTGTTAGCTGGTGGTCCTGTTAGCTGCTGGTGGTCCTGTTAGCTGGTTGGTACTGAAGGAACACACAGCTTGTATTCCCCACCTGAAGGAGTGAATGAAGAACTAACCTTCCTTTCACTAAATTAGTTGAACGCTAACCTAACCTAACCTAACCTAGCCAAGGATTATCTCGTTAGCGAGGCATCCTTCTCTGATTCTAAAGTTATAGGACCTCAATTGATGTCCTTTATCCCAATCCTTCAGCTGGTGGCTTCCTAATTGTCAGGTGTGAGGGCATGTTAACTAGTGATCCTATCTGATGGTTGTAGTTAGTGATATATTAACTAGTAGTGGTAGTTGGTGGTTCTAGCTAGTGATATATTAACTCGCAGTGGTAGTTGATGGTTGTAGCTAGTGATATATTAACTCGTAGTGGTAGTTGATGGTTCTAGCTGGAGTCATATCAGCCAATGGTTCTACCTTTTTTTTTTACGGGGAATAGCCCACCAGGGTACAGGTGATCGACCCACAACGGGGCCTAGGGGACGAAAAAATAAGAGTAGAAAGAAATTAAAAACAGAGAAGAAAAAGACGATATTAATCTACACCACGATGATGCCGAGAAACCAGTTTTTTGAAGTGAGACAGATTGTATGAGTATGGAAACACAGAAAAGGGCAGAGCATTCCACAGTTTGGCTGTGTGAGGAAAAAGGAATGTACTATAATGGGTTATTCTAGTGTGACCGACATCCACAGAGAAACAGTAGGCACCGCGGGCAAGACGATTGTTACGAGCCCACGGCCTTGCCGGCGGTACACAGGATGCCAAATCGACCGAACATTACCCGTTAAAGTACCTGTAAAAGAGAGAGAGTGAAGCAACATTGCGGCGAAGAGAAAGAGAAGAAAGATTGACAACTAAAGGAGGAGCGTTAATAAGACGAAATCCCTTTGATTTCACCCTATCTAACAGTTGGACAGAAGAAGGGCCACCCCAGATATGAGAGCAGTACTCCAAGTTAGGACGAATGAATCCCTTATATACTTGAAGCAACTGCTCAGGAATGAAGTAGCTACGGCATCTGTATAGCATTCCCAGCTTTTGGGAGGCAGCTTTAGCAGTGTTGAGGATGTGTGGCTTCCAGGACATATACTGTAAGAGGCAATGGTGAGGCCTAGCATTAGGGTGTGTCAATTTAGGGGGTGAACTGGCTAAATTGAAAATCGAGTAATTTGGTAGCAATTTATTGTAGTCTTTAAGCATGCAAAACAATATTCTGGCATAAATTTTTTTTTATAATAAGTCCTACCTACATCAAATGGATTTTTAAATGTACATATTTGTGAATTTATAACATAACCAGCGTTTGCACACATGTTACTGTTTCAAGTTTCAAATTATTATATTTTGTTATCCGTAGTCTATTTGAAAGTAACCAATGCCTTCATACTCTCTTTGCTTTGGTTTCTTGTCATCAGTAGTCTGCTTGCTATTTGTGCTTTGATGTAACCTTCTCGCCTCTCGTGGCTGTAAACATGGCCCGCTGCTTCTGTGACCATTTTCACACATCTCTCCACACTTTGAGTGTGAGAAGGCCACTTCGGCACCTGCATTGGAGTCTCTTTAAGGTTTCTCAATTCTTGGCTAGTTAGACTTGTTGTCAATGGTGGCTCTAAGACTTCCAAACTCAAGTCAACCAATTCTGACAATTTGGTGGCATTGACGTTTATTGGGGGAACTTTTCTTGAATGAAACGAACAGTCTCTCAACTGGTCGTCATCTATTAGCGTTCCTCTAATCTTTAGAATGACTTCTACAGCCTCGGTTCGGAGATTGGTACATTGACTGCAAAGCATTGCTTGCAAAACTGCTTCTGATCGAGCATACCAAGCGGACCTTCTTGCCACAGGTAACACGATGTCCCTCACTACCTTCCTCTGTGTTCTTACTAGCTGCAATTGAAACAAAAGGTGATTGGGCCCATCCACCCACATAGGATTAAGTTTCACACTAAACCACTGGGGAAGATAAACTCAAATAATAAATTCAACAATTAACCTCAAATTCTTCAGCACTTTGCCCTTCAATTCGTGTTTGGAAATCCAAATCCTGCAGAAACGAAGAGCTGTAGTTAACCAACGGCTGTGACTGACAGGTCCAATCTCCAAGAGAGCCAATGACTGAGGCACTTCTCCTGATCTTATTGCCTGGGCAATACGATAAGCATAGGATTGATCTGTGCTGAGATCTTTGATGACTCCTTCAGACAACGCCGGAAGGGGAGGGCCAACTTCGACCTTTGGAAAGGTTGTATTTATTTCTAGTTGTGTTGCTTCATCCAGCATGATGCCAAGGGGACCTGACCACTTGTTGTTGCTCTTTGTAGGACCATCAAGTTCCTGGATGAGATGACGAAGAGGTAGCTCGCCTGTATGTAAATCACATACAATCCAAACAAGTCTTCTTCCTAGTTTTTTCTCTAAATGCGTCATTACACCCCCCTGCCATCCGGTGTTCACTGCAGTTGAATCTCCACCAACAGCCTGCAGTGAACTGCCAAGTCCTCTCTCCTGAACCCAACATAAAATATGATCAGCAATGACCTCTGCATGTTTCTTCAATTCTACTTCAGTTTCGGGAGCAAAGTGAAACAAAAACCGACCACCAGGCTCAGAACAGACAGAGTAGTGTTCTTCTTTGATGAGACCTGGAAACTTTCTGTTCACTCCCTCTACTTCTAGCAAAACTTTTGTGTCATCTATTCTTCCATCAAACAAAAGACAGGAGAGCCCTCCCTCGCTTAAATCTTTTTCATGCTGATCAGATATTTCCTTCATTATTTTTTCTTGTGCTCTTCTAATTTTATTATGATCTATCACCAAAGATACATCCTCTCGGTTGATGAGGCCTGCATCTATCCAAGCGGTAGTTGCAATTTCTGCAGCCTCACGAAGTCCAGCATGGTGGCGAATACTAGCTAAAGCAATGTTTGAAATATTTCTTGTGTTGTATTTCATTTTCTTTGGTAAAGGTTCAGATGGCTCTTTGGAACTATCATCTGATGTTGCTTCCTCACTCTTCATTTTCTTCTTTTGTTCCCTCTCTCGGATTTGTTCTCTCTTCTTGGCATTAGCAATCTGCTTCTTTGTTTCTAAATAATCTATTGAACCCATTTGCATACTTCCTTGGCCTTCTGCCTTTGTCCTCTGTGCCTTTATAAATTCAAGCTCTAAAACAGGGATCTTCTTTTCACGAGGACAACCACAATCAATGTGGGAATTATTTTCTCTCTTACCTGAGTGAGAACAGTTGGATTCAGAACATAATTGTATGGAGCACTTGCAGGTCAAAATGTCAAACAGAGTATCAAGTGTGTGCAGAAATTCATTTTTCCTGGCCAAGTTTTCTTTACCAAGTGATGTTTCAACTGCTTTGTGCCATAATTTCGTTAGTTTTAGCTCAATAGTTCGACACTGATTAATCACAGGTGGTTTGAATAGTGCATTAGCTTTTGTCCATTGATGCAGAAGAGGGACTATCATGTCACTTATGAGTTCTTTATCTGTATAGTTCCTTCTGTCCTTTGCATTTTTTTCTCGAAGGAGTAACCCTAATCTTAGCATGTCTCTCACTGTTGGAAGTTCTGATACAGGAAGCTCCTTCCCTTTACCAACTAGCAGGCTCAAGTGGGTTGACAACTGACGTCTTGTCTTCAATTTTGACATCTTCACACTATCTGACAAATAGAAAAATATTTCAATGTTTCATAATTCAATTGTTGTTTCAAAAAATATCAATTTGTTTATCAAAAATGCTGTAACAGAAATAACATAATAATTTCTTAGAACATAATGTTTTATACAATGATATAAGTAACTGCGACAATCAATATGCCCTACTTACAATAATTAAAATGTAGAATTCGTCTGGTAGAGTAGGTGCAAGTGCAATGAGAGCAAACCACCGTCTATGATATCTAGAAGGAGAGTGAGCCGGGCGCCTTATCCTCACGCTTGGTACAAGTCAAAACAAGAATTAAACTGTCCCACACCGAGAGCCTGTTCATGTTCATGTTCTGACATGAATATTGTACACAAGCTATAGAACCATAAAATACTCCATAATCCATATGCTTACATGAGATTAGTTAATATCAAGTGAATAATTCTAATCAAATCTCATTAATTTGTTGAAATACTGATATTTGAAACTTTAAGGTATAATTGATGAAGGTGAGGGTTATTTCAATTCATTTTTGTTTGCTAATCTCAAGTTTAGACATAAAGAGGCACAATATTTTGACTACCAAATTTGATTTTTAACATGTTGACAAAATTGACACACCCTATTGTCCAGCAAGGTGAAATCTGCGGCCAGTGTCTCTAATGGTTTGGCAGCTTCAATCGTCCGTACGTGCAGTTGGGGTTTCGGCACTTCATCTTTTGCTACTCCACACCTCTCGCAGCTGGCTATGTAGTCTCGCACTGTTTCTCCCATGCCTGACCAGAACCCTCGCTCCTGCACCAGCGACAGGGTGCGATCTCGCCCCTGATGGCCAAACTCGTCGTGGCAGGCTCTAGTCAAAGCCTCCTGCAAGTTTGGAGTTAACACTGGCACCTCCCTCCATAGATTCTTCCCTTCGGGTCTTCTATGCCAGACAACATCTTCTCTTACGATCAGGGATTTCCTAGCTCGGTACATCTTGCGGAAATCATCATTTTGGAGCTCTACCTGTACCTCATCCTCCGGCAGCTCTCCCACCAACCATCTTCGCAGTTTTGTCATATAGTCCATGCCTTCTTGCTCCTTACGCAGCCCATCCATCGTCCACAGTTCCTTCCTTCCTGCCCCGTTCTCCTCTAGTACATGCATCGCTGTATACTCTTCTTCGCTATCTTCCTCCTGTTCCGCCGGGATTCTAGATAGAGTATCCGCCACAATGTTGTTCTTCCCCGGCTTGTACTCTATAGTAAAGTTAAACTGCTCGAGATCCGCATTCCACCTACTTTCCACGGCACCTAGTTTAGCCTTCTCGCGGTGACTGAGTGGGTTGTTATCTGTATAGACTGTGAAATGTTTCCCTGCCAAATAATCCCTGAATTTATCCACTACTGCCCATTTGAGTGCTAACATCTCTAACTTACGAGAACTATAGTTGTTCATGTTACGTTCTGATTTCCTCAGGCCCAGACTCGCATAGCACACCGGATGCAACCTGCCATCCTTCCGCTGGGACAGCACTGCACCTAGCCCACGAAAACTTGCATCTGTTTCTAATATAAACTCCTGAGTGAAATCTAGGCAAGCCAACACTAGTGTCTGCGTCACCTTGTCTTTCAGTTTCTCAAAAGCCTGTTGCTGTTCCTCTCTCCATTCACTATCTACCCGATCCTTAGATTTCCCATGCATCAACGCATGCAGTGGAGCAGCTATTTGGGCAAACCCTTTAACAAATTTCCTGTAAAATGATGTGAACCCTACAAAAGACCGCACATCTTTCACCGTCTGAGGGACTGGCCAATCTCTTATTACCCTAATCTTCTCAGGATCAGCTGTGATGCCTTCAGATGACACCTGATATCCTAAATAACTTACTTTTGAAGCCATTATTACACACTTTTTAGGTTTAAATGTTAAGTTATTCTCCCTCATCCTGCAAAATAATTCCCTCAATCTGACTATATGCTGATCTATTGTACTTGAAAACACCATCACATCATCAAGGTATACAAGCAACGAGGAGAAAATCTTATCCCCTAAAATCCGCTCCCTGTATCTCTGAAAGGTTCCCGGACTATTTGACAATCCCATAGGCAGTCGCCTGTACTCAAAGTGTCCGAAGCTTGTGCTGAAGGCAGTTTTTGGACGGTCTGAAGGTTTTACTTCTATCTGGTGATATCCCGCCGCCAGATCAAACGTTGAGAAAAACTGGGCCCCCGTCAGAGATTCTAGAGTTTCATTTATCCTAGGCAGAGGAAACGCATCGCGTACCCTGACCTTATTTAAGTCACGATAGTCAATGCACAACCTCAGCGTCCCGTCCTTTTTCCTCACTACTACAATGGCGGCAGAGTACGGACTCTCACTATGCTGAATTACTCCCTGATCTAACAGCTGGCTAATATGCTGTTTCACCTCTGGTACCTGGTTTGGAGGGATCCTCCGATATGGCACCCTAACTGGCCTGTCTGTGGTCACTGGGATTTCATGCTGAACCCCAATAGCCTTTCCTATGGGCTGGCCCTCTCCTTCAAAAATATCACTAAACTCTTCTCTTAAACACCTAACTGCACTCTCTTGTTCCTCATTCATTTCCTCCGTGTGCACTTTGACCTCCGTACGGGCATCCGGTTGCACTGTCCTCACATACACCTCTTCACTGATGTCTTCCTCGACTTCCGTCCCCGAAGCCACTTTCCCAATCGGCCAATTGCCCCTCAAGCTCGTACGACTATCAGACAGATTTGCCACCAACACCTGGGTCATGCCTCTCACCACTCTTACAGCTGTCGGCAACACTATCACACCCTCAGGCATCCAACCTCCATCCTCTATTGTTAGAGGTTCAATCACTACTTCTTTGTTAGCTACCTGGCTTAATGAGGGAACACATACTGACAGCAACCGAGTACTCCGGGGAGGAATGGTTGGTCTTTTCTTCCTCTCTGTCATACAATACCCCAGGCTGATGGCCTCTATTGCACATAACTGCCTAACCTCATGCAAGCAATTTTCCCACTGAGCGGTGCTCCTGGCTTCCCTGCACAAGTGATACATGTGCGGCCAGATCTCCGCAACCTCCCCCAGCACATTCATCCCCAACAACCCGACATGAGATTGCCCCTTACCCTGGGTCTCAATCCCTGGACAAACCAACATCCCCACATCAGTGACTTCCACCCCACATACGACCATAGTGACCCGAATACACCCCACACACGGCACTGGAAACCCTGACGCCCCTTTTACCCTTATTCGAGTGGGCTGCAACACCACGCCTGCAGGCTCCAGCTCCCGACGGTAGAAAAGTTCATCAATTAGCGACACTTCTGCCCCAGTATCTGCTAAACCCCACATTTCACGACCCGCTACCAGCACCGAGACCTTAGGACACTCTGCTTTCAGCCTTAAGGTACCTTCTGTTGTGATTAAATTTGTCATGCGAACTACGCTTGACCATGGGTCCGCTCTCTCTTGATTCATAACATCGCCGGTGGAATCTATTGGTGAGGCCAGGAACGGTTGGCGGGGACTGCCTGGCCTTGACCATTTCCCGACCGCCAGTTCCGATTGTTATTTCCAGTTCGATACTGGCCATTGGCCACGTATCCCCTTGGGACACTCTCTCCTGGTCCGGACCTGTTCGTGCAATTGAAACTGAAATGGCCCTCTTGTCCACACGCATAGCACCTCGGGAGAATCGAGCCTCCAGTCTGCGGCTCGTCCTCTCTTCCTTTAGTCAGTGGTACCTCCCTCAAGGCCTCTCGTTTTTGTTGCGCCTCTCTCAACCCCGTGATCCACTCGTCTAGACTATGGTGAGGATACTTCTTGATCTCATCCACTAACCACATACGGCTTTGTTCCTCCTTGAGCCCCCGAGTGATTGCATCTCCCAACAGGGCCTTATCATATTTATGATCATGGTGGTTCAACTCATCGTTTAAATCGAGCATAGCATCATAATATTCAAGAAGCGTTTCGTTGCTCCCTTGTTTCCGCGTCATCATCTTCTGAATGGCGTCGTACGTGGCCGTCTGCCCGCCGTATTGCTGCTTCAAATAACAAGTTAATTCATCTACGGTTTCCCAGTCTCTGCGTGCATTGTAAACGCGATCTGCCGCAGGCCCCGCAAGATGCCTTATTATGAATTGGATTCGACTGACTTCGTCTCCGTCTAGCAGCTTGAGGGTTCGGTCAACCTCTCTTAACCACTTTCCTACCTCTATTCCTGGCCTACCATCGAACTCAGACATGGTCAACCCGGCCCCGAGACTAGTTCCCTCTCTACTATTGTGTCTCCTCATCTCCCACATTGTCTCATCGTGCTGTATTTTATACTGTGTCTTTACCCTATCTAGTGCATTCCCCAACAGAGCTAGGTGTTGTTGGTGTTCCGTCTCTAACTGTTGCAATTGTGTGTGGTACTCCCCCCGGATTTTCCCCTCTAGCTTCCCCATACGTTCCACGAACTCTTCTCTCAACTGCACCAAACCCGGGCTGTCTCTCCTTACCTCCGAGTAACCCCGCACCGTCAACCACAACAAACCCATTCCCACGGCGAACATGAGTAGAGTTGGGATCACACTCTCTACCGTTTCCATCCACTCCATGATTACGCTCATTATCCCAACCACAGAGCTATCAGTCACGAAGTAAAAATAACTACGCTCTGCTACCATTTGTAACCGGTCGGAATTTACTGGACTTTAATTTCTCACTTGACTTGGGGTTTATTAAAATTTAATAGATGGTAATGGCAGTGGAAGCGCCCCTTTGAGAAAAATCCCGAACCAGCACAAGAACACTTAAATCTACTAAACAAAATGAATTGTCCGTGACCCGTGGAAGGATAGCGTCTGTGACTGGGATGAATGAGACACACTGTAAAATTTTGACACTTATATTCCCTCCAACACTACAAACACAATCAAATAATGGTACACCAATGTGCGCACCTCTTAACTTGAACTTAAAACACTACTCTGGGGAATAAAAGTTATACATGATATAGAAATTATTAGAAACTCAGGCAACAATAAATTTGAAGTATTACGAAATGTTGCTTGCACACATGAACAGGCCTTAAGGGCTTTCACAAAATAATATCAGTCATTAGGAAATGGTATTAAATAGAATTACTACTCTCAATGATAGCTAAGCTTTCACAAAATATCTCACGGAATGGTAAAAATAGAATATCTCTAATAGGCCTTAAGGGCACTCAACAAAATTATATCACCCCAACAGATGCACACTTCCTAACCTAACTTAACCACTACTCTGGGGAACAAGGTTATACCTGAGATCAGAATTATGAAGAAAAATTAGATGCATTAAAGAATCAAATCACAGTATCACTCTGGTTCCACTTAGTGACACAAACATTCATACAACAATACTATCAAAATTATTTAAGAAATATTAAACCACACACGTCAAGATAACATCAGTAACTGAGAAATGGTATGAACTACACACAAATATATTGTCACAATTATTGATATGTTACTGGGTCCACCAATACACGTGAACCATGCTCCACCCAACTCAACATACACCCGTAATAAGGGAGATAAAATGTTCCTCTAGGTATCTCCTAGAGTCCTAGACTCATGGTCTCAGTGTGTGACCATTAATTTACTCAGATAGCCTCAGTGTACTCCCAGTGCGTCCATGGGCAGGAAGAGAGAACGCCAGCAGGTGTCTATGGCCAGTAGGTAACACTTCTAGCTGACCGAGGACACGTGGTGTTGTGCACCCAAGTGGTAAGAACTGATCACCCACTGCTGATGCTGGTCCCGTGTCGTTTTAGTTGTCGGGAGCACTCGTTCACTCAAGAGATCCTTTGCTACCCCGCTAAACAGTGACAGGCCTACACTGATCGGTCCAATGGCGACAATCGCCACCCTCAATCATCAACGGCAGTCTCAAACGGCAGTCAATCTCTCGCAGTCAACTCCGGTCAACTCCGGTCAACTCCAGTCAAGTGGGTTCTGACGGAAACCCTGAAATGAACTCACTGTTAGCTCTAGTTAACTTTACCACTGCCCTATCTAAACCCTGTCTGAGATTGAATGAGACTTACTTGTTATACTGCCATAGCGCAGCACAGGTGACTAGGCCACGTGACTATTTCTGTGACAGACGCGCAGGGACGTCTTGTCTGTGTGAATGCTCCCCGCGACTGAGGCCAAGCCAGCGTCGCGTCTCCTCTCAAGGCGTTAGCTTATGCCTACGTGACATATTTTCCGCCTAACTAATAACTCCTTGGGACACCCGTAACATTATTCAGACTGATAAACGATCTATAATAATTTCAAATTCAATGATAGTCCCTTACTTCATGAATCGCATCATTATTAATTCGGTGAATTACATTTAATATCATATAGGCCTAGTTCCACCATCTCTCGCTATGAGCAGGAAGCGCTCTCTCCCCTCAGATGACCTTGAACGCTCAGTGTTGCCAATGGCGGGGCATTTGAAATTACTCTGAAATTTCTGAATATTACATATATATATATATATATATATATATATATATATATATATATATATATATATATATATATATATATATATATATATATATATATATATATATATATATATATATTTATCATATTAGTGCTGTAAGGGTGATCGTGTTAACCTATGTTCTATTTTATGATGTACATTTGTGGACAAAATTCCCCAAACAGTTGGTAATATCTGCTTTTCATTACATTGTATATCGGAACTACAGATTGAAAATAACACTCCTTAATACAGAGACAAATTCGAGAAAATACGTCAAATTTCCATTCTCCATCACCTAATGTTCTTCAAGTACTCACACATCAGATACTGTCACGTGTCCGGGGATTTATGTCGGCAACTGTACATTCGAATTTGTGTGTTGATATATGGGAATGTTTTAAAGTAATTGAATTTATTTGTGTTTTCTGCCGTCTGGAGAGAGAACAATAGGAGTGATTATTTTAGGTCCGTTGTAGACTGTTCGACTATACTGTATGTTTGTGTGTGTCTGTTGGTTTATTAGTCTGTCCTCGAGTCTGTTGGTTTATTAGTCCGTCCTCGAGTCTGTTGGTTTATTAGTCCGTCCGTGGGTCTGTTGGTTGATCAGTCCGTTCCTGTCTATATTAGTTGATCAGTCTGTTCGTGTATCTGTCTGTGTTTCCTATCAGATCGTCTGTTTGTTTGTCGATGTATCAGTCCGTCCGTTTGTCTCTCCGTGTATTAGTCCGTCCGTGTGTCTGTTCGTGTATCAATCCGTCCATAGTATGCTGTCAAATCGAGGACTCAAACAATCGTAATTTTCTAACTGTGATCTTTGTAGGTGAATGTGTGTCTCAACAAAACCACTGAAGAAGTGGATAATGAGGCTATTCCGTCGGTTCTTCTTTGGAACTGGTGTGGCCCGACGGGGAGATTAGCGGTCTCCTCCTCCGCTATTTGTTGTTCCTCCTTCCTTGCTCTTTATGTTGTTGTTGTTGTTGTTCTCCTTAAATCTTTTTCTTTCTTTTGCATTTCTTTCTTTCTTTCTTTAAAATTGTGCACACTCAATTTTTCCCCAGTAAAAACCACTGCACTGCACTTTTGCGGAAGGCTTATGACAGGAACATAAGAGTTGAATTAAAACTTGAGTTTTCCAACAAAAATAACTTTAATCACCTTTGGAAGGAAATTGAACATATCGCTTAAAATGTTCCCGCCGGACAATATGCTCCCTGCCAGCCAATTTTCCCGAGGCAAGGTAAATGTGGCCTCCAAACACGGTGCGCACGCAATTTACTGAATTATGTCGAGTTTCTAATATATTAGCTAGATATTAACTTAATTACTTTTGTTACTTATTTATTTATTTATTTATTTACGGGCATATTTATGTACGAATACACTTGTTTACTTATACTGCTTGCTACTTACGCACTCACTTAAGCACTTTATTGTTTGTGTACAACTCTACGAGATAATTAGAATCAGTGATACAAGATTTTTTTTTAGGTAGCACTTAACATGTAGTTTATGTATACATTATAAGTTCAATAATGGTGTGTTAAGAAAGTGCTTCCTCACCATCAGATGCGGTGGATGTCGCGGAGAAAATATTGCATTAGGAAAATAAATTGCAGTTTGTCACAGTATCTCACCTGCTCTTGTAAACTTATTAAGAGTAACGTTGAAATGTACAAGTAACAATTAATTCCCTATAAATATTGTTTTTTCCTTCATCTAATGGTGATATTTTTTTGTGTTTTGCAGGTACGGTGTTTGGCCAGAGACAGCAACAGGTAATGGTTCTAAAGTAAGGGTTATGTGTCTTGGCCTGGGGTAGTGGAGGATGTACCAGGGTGCGGGTTGTAAGAACCAAGGGCCTGCCTAGCCAGGTGGTCGCCAGGAGAGGGTGTTCATAGGTCATGGTGCAGGGTGTGATAAAGAGTCCCGGGAACCACATACGTGGTTATATTCCAGGCAGTTGTTGTGTGTGACAACTACAGTATGTGTCTCTGCCATCAGTAATTCCCTTATGTTTGAAACAACTTTGTATTTTTTCGATAGAAAATGAAGTAGTAAACAGTGATAGGATAAAGAGAGGATGATACGTAAAACAAACTATGACCGTCTTGTAGAATATAGAAACAGCGGGAAGTTCGGTTGTGTAGAGTTAAATAAAATAAAAAAAATTTTCATTTGTTGTATACAAGACAGTTAGGCTTACCGAGATTATAAATTGCATAAAATTCCATTTCCCTGGCAAAGAAAATTATCTTCCTCGTGGGGTTTACGCAAGAGATAAAGGAGAAAAAATAAGCCAACTGTCAGTTTGTTTATCATTCACTAAGTCATGTTGAATAAATACTTTACATTAATCATAGATACAAATGTAACTTATATGAAGTTATCATGGAAAAATAATAATTTTCTTAGATTAATATAACTCGCACAATAAGAACCCGTCGATCTACCCCCCCCCCCCCCCCACCCAGCCATGACTGGTGACCCAAGACGACATAGAAGTCACAATTCCTCTACATCAGGAGGGAAAAATATTGCTTATTGGCCTCGTCTGAGAGCCCCAGATCAGGCAGCTTTGTGCCAGAGATGGAGACCATAGTTCAGTTCGTTCTCGTGGCGTCGCGTTCACAACTCTGACACACGAACGTGCAGAGGAACATATGACCAGACAGAGCAACAGATGGACTCATTGAGGGGTGCATGGACGGGCAGACATACAGAGGATTGGAGTGATGGACATACACAGGGAGGAACAAGATGAACGTACAGACAGACGGACACAACACTCCTAGGACCCTTCAGCTAAGCGGGGGCCGGGAGACAATAAACATGTAAACAACAGTACATATCGCCTTCATAGCTCAACAGTCAGATGCTGGACCCCTAAAAACCTCCCTTCCGTAAGAGTAGTTTTAGTTTTATTACATCTCGTAGAGTTCTCTGTGTATCTCTTAAACGACTGAGAAATCTGGATTGTAGGATGGGGCCGGGGGTGGGGGGGGGGGAGGAGGGGTGGAGGGACCGGGTAGGAGGGCCAGGGGGAGGGGCCGCGGAGGAGGGGTTACTGCCAGTCCCCAGTGTAAGGGCAACGAGAAAACTTTTATTGTGAGGCGGAACTTGTTACTGCGTCCGGGATCCTACATGATGAGTGTACTAGGTTTTGGAAATGATGTCTTTGGGAGGTTATAGAAGGAGAGAGAGAGTATATCACACACACACACACACACACACACACACACTCACACACAACACACTCACTCACTCACTCACTCACTCACTCACTCACTCACTCACTCACACACACACACACACACACACACACACACACACACACACACATGCACTTAGTCAACAATACACAGACAGACAAACAGATTAATGATAAAAAACAAGAGAGACAGACACAGGACCACCATAAGGGGAGCGACAAGTACCGTCCAGCGCGTGGTTAGGCTGAGGTGCTTCTTGGCTGTCGGACGTGGTGGATATCAGTGTCAGCTCCGGGACTCATGGTGACTTGTATCCGAGGGAGGGGAAGTGACAGCAGAAGTATGTCCTGAGGATGGGGAAGTGGCAGCATAAGTATGTCCTGAGGATGGGAAAGTGACAGCAGAAGTATGTCCTGAGGAAGGGGAAGTGACAGCAGAAGTATGTCCTGAGGATGGGGAAGTGACAGCAGAAGTATGTCCTGAGGATGGGGAAGTGACAGCAGAAGTATGTCCTGAGGATGGGGAAGTGACCGCAGAAACAATCCCGAGGGAGGGGAAATAGAAGTACCTGTATAAGGGTGACTGGTTAAAGGGGTAGACTGTGTGAAGGGAAGTAGACATTAAGAGAATAAGGGGAAGGTTGTCGAGGATGGGAGAGGATACCCATGAGCGTCTCCCCTCCTGCCTTTTTCCCCTCAGTCCAGTATGCTAATGAGCAGTTTGGATGGTCGTCTCGGGGTAGTTATGAGGTCATTATGTTACCTCTAATTCCCCCGTCTCGGTTGACAGGGACATATGTGAACGGGGGATTTTCTGCGTATACACCCGTCTTGGCTGTCAGTGTCGTCTCGGGGTATTTTTGGCTTCTTTGGATCTGACAATACAGGTATAGGCACACGGGTACAGGTACAGGCACACGGGTACAGGTACAGGCACACGGGTACAGGTATAGGTACACGGGTACAGGAATAGGTACACGGGTACAGGTACAGGCACACGGGTACAGGTAGAGCACACGGGTACAGGTATAGGCACACGGGTACAGGTACAGGTATAGGCACACAGGTACAGGTATAGGCGTACAGGAACAGGCACACGGGTACAGGTATAGGCACACGGGTACAGGTATAGGCACACGGGTACAGGTATAGGCATTGGCACACGGGTACAGGCACACGGGTACAGGAACAGGCACACGGGTACAGGTACAGGTATAGGCACACAGGTACAGGTATAGGCGTACAGGTATAGGCACACGGGTGCAGGAACAGGCACACGGGTACAGGTATAGGCACACGGGTACAGGTACAGGTACACGGGTACAGGTACAGGCACACGGGTACAGGTACAGGTATAGGCACACAGGTACAGGTATAGGCACACGGGTACAGGTACAGGTACACGGGTACAGGTACAGGCACACGGGTACAGGTACAGGTACACGGGTACAGGTACAGGCACACGGGTACAGGTACAGGTATAGGCACACGGGTACAGGTATAGGCACACGGGTACAGGTACAGGTACACGGGTACAGGTACAGGCACACGGGTACAGGTACAGGTACACGGGTACAGGTACAGGTACACGGGTACAGGTACAGGTATAGGCACACGGGTACAGGTATAGGCACACGGGTACAGGTATAGGCACACAGGTGCAGGTATAGGCACACAGGTACAGGTATAGGCACACAGGTGCAGGTATAGGCACACAGGTACAGGTATAGGCACACAGGTACAGGTATAGGTACACAGGTACAGGTATAGGCACACAGGTACAGATACAGGCACACAGGTACAGGTATAGGCACACAGGTACAGGTATAGGTACACAGGTACAGATATAGGCACACAGGTGCAGGTATAGGCACACAGGTACAGGTATAGGCACACAGGTACAGGTATAGGCACACAGGTATAGGCACACAGGTAAAGGTATAGGCACACAGGTATAGGCACACAGGTAAAGGTATAGGCGTACAGGTATAGGCACACAGGTACAGGTATAAGCGTATAGGTATAGGCACACAGGTATAGTTACACAGGTACAGGTACACAGGTACAGATATAGGCACACAGGTGCAGGTATAGATATAGGCACACAGGTACAGGTATAGGCACACAGGTACAGGTATAGATATAGGCACACAGTTACAGGTATAGGCACACAGGTACAGGTATAGGCACACAGGTACAGGTATAGGCACACAGGTGCAGGTATAGATATAGGCACACAGTTACAGGTATAGGCACACAGGTACAGGTATAGGCACACAGGTACAGGTATAGGCACACAGGTGCAGGTATAGATATAGGCACACAGTTACAGGTATAGGCACACAGGTACAGGTATAGGCACACAGGTACAGGTATAGGGACACAGGTACAAATGCAGGTACAGGTATAGGCACACAGTTACAGGTATAGGGACACAGGTACAGATGCAGGTACAGGTATAGGCACACAGGTACAGGTATAGGCACACAGGTACAGGTATGGGTACACAGGTACAGGTATAGGCACACAGGTGCAGGTACAGGTATAGGTACACAGGTCTAGGCACACAGGTACACTTATAGGTACACAGGTACAGGTATAGGTACACAGGTACAGGTATAGGTACACAGGTACAGGTGTAGGCACACAGGTACAGGTATAGGTACACAGGTACAGGTATAGGTACACAGGTACAGGTATAGGCACACAGGTACAGGTATAGGCACACAGGTACAGGTATAGGTACACAGGTACAGGTATAGGCACACAGGTGCAGGTATAGGCACACAGGTACAGGTATAGGCACACAGGTACAGGCACACAGGTATAGGCACACAGGTATAGGCACACAGGTACAGGTATAGGCACACAGGTGCAGGTATAGGCACACAGGTACAGGTATAGGCACACAGGTACAGGCACACAGGTATAGGCAGACAGGTATAGGCACACAGGTATAGGTATAGGTACACAGGTGCAGGTATAGGCACACAGGTACAGGTATAGGCACACAGGTACAGGTATAGGTACACAGGTGCAGGTATAGGCACCCAGGTACAGGTATAGGCACACAGGTACAGGCACACAGGTACAGGTATAGGCACGCAGTTACAGGTATAGGCACACAGGTACAGGTGCAGGTATAGGCACACAGGTACAGGTATAGGCACACAGGTACAGGTATAGGCACACAGGTACAGGTACACAGTTACAGGTATAGGCACACAGGTGCAGGTGCAGGTATAGGCACACAGGTACAGGTGCAGGTATAGGCACACAGTTACAGGTATAGGCACACAGTTACAGGTGCAGGTATAGGTACACAGGTGCAGGTGCAGGTATAGGCACACAGGTACAGGTGCAGGTATAGGTACACAGGTACAGGTATAGACGTACAGGTACAGGTATAGGCACACAGTTACAGGTATAGGCACACAGTTGCAGGTATAGGCACACAGGTACAGGTGCAGGTATAGGCACAAAGGTACAGGTACAGGTATAGGCACACAGGTACAGGCACACAGGTACAGGTATAGGCACACAGGTACAGGTACACAGTTACAGGTATAGGTACACAGGTGCAGGTGCAGGTAAAGGCACACAGGTACAGGTGCAGGTATAGGTACACAGGTACAGGTATAGACGTACAGGTACAGGTATAGGCACACAGTTGCAGGAATAGGCACACAGGTACAGGTGCAGGTATAGGCACACAGGTACAGGTACAGGTATAGGCACACAGGTACAGGTACACAGGTACAGGTACACAGGTACAGGTATAGGCACACAGGTGCAGGTATAGGCACACAGGTACAGGTATAGGCACACAGGTACAGGTATAGGTACACAGGTACAGGTATAGGCACACAGGTACAGATATAGGCACACAGGTACAGGTATAGGCACACAGGTACAGGTATAGGTACACAGGTACAGGTATAGGCACACAGGTGCAGGTATAGGCACACAGGTACAGGTATAGGCACACAGGTACAGGTATAGGCACACAGGTATAGGCACACAGGTAAAGGTATAGGCGTACAGGTATAGGCACACAGGTACAGGTATAAGCGTATAGGTATAGGCACACAGGTATAGTTACACAGGTACAGGTACACAGGTAGAGATATAGGCACACAGGTGCAGGTATAGATATAGGCACACAGGTACAGGTATAGGCACACAGGTACAGGTATAGATATAGGCACACAGTTACAGGTATAGGCACACAGGTACAGGTATAGGCACACAGGCACAGGTATAGGCACACAGGTGCAGGTATAGATATAGGCACACAGTTATAGGTATAGGCACACAGGTACAGGTATAGGCACACAGGTACAGGTATAGGGACACAGGTACAGGTATAGGCACACAGGTACAGGTATAGGCACACAGGTACAGGCACACAGGCATAGGCACACAGGTATAGGCACACAGGTATAGGTATTGGTACACAGGTGCAGGTATAAGCACACAGGTACAGGTATAGGCACACAGGTACAGGTATAGGTACACAGGTGCAGGTATAGGCACACAGGTACAGGTATAGGCACACAGGTACAGGCACACAGGTATAGGCACACAGGTACAGGCACACAGGTATAGGCACACAGGTACAGGTACACAGGTACAGGTATAGGCACACAGTTACAGGTATAGGCACACAGGTACAGGTGCAGGTATAGGCACACAGGTACAGGTATAGGCACACAGGTACAGGTATAGGCACACAGTTACAGGTATAGGTACACAGGTACAGGTATAGGCACACAGGTACAGGTATAGGCACACAGGTACAGGTATAGGTACACAGGTACAGGTATAGGCACACAGGTACAGGTACACAGTTATAGGTATAGGCACACAGGTGCAGGTATAGGCACACAGGTATAGGCACACAGGTACAGGTATAGGTACACAGGTACAGGTATAGACGTACAGGTACAGGTATAGGCACACAGGTACAGGTATAGGTACACAGGTACAGGTATAGGCACACAGGTACAGGTATAGGTACACAGGTACAGGTATAGGTACACAGGTACAGGTATAGGCACACAGGTACAGGTATAGGTACACAGGTACAGGTATAGGCACACAGGTACAGGTATAGGTACACAGGTACAGGTATTGGCACACAGGTACAGGTATAGACGTACAGGTACAGGTATAGGCACACAGGTACAGGTATAGGCACACAGGTACAGGTATAGGCACACAGGTACAGGTATAGGCACATAGGTACAGGTATAGGCACACAGGTACAGGTACAGGTACACAGGTACAGGTATAGGTACACAGGTACAGGTATAGGTACACAGGTACAGGTATAGGCACACAGGTACAGGTATAGGTACACAGGTACAGGTATAGGTACACAGGTACAGGTATAGGCGTACAGGTATAGGTACACAGGTACAGGTATAGGCACACAGGTACAGGTATAGGTACACAGGTACAGGTATAGGCACATAGGTACAGGTATAGGCACACAGGTACAGGTATAGGTACACAGGTACAGGTATAGGCACACAGGTATAGGCACAAGGTACAGGTATAGGCACACAGGTACAGGTATAGGCACACAGGTACAGGTATAGGCACACAGGTACAGGTACAGGTACACAGGTACAGGTATAGGCACACAGGTACAGGTATAGGCACACAGGTACAGGTATGGGCACACAGGTACAGGTATAGGTACACAGGTACAGGTATAGGCACACAGGTACAGGTATAGGCACACAGGTACAGGGACACTCAACAGCAGAAACATAGGAAGAGCTGCAAGTACACTTAACAGGACATACAAGTACACTTAACATGGCAGATACAGGTACACTTAACATGGCAGATACAGGTACACTTAACAGGACAGATACAAGTACACTTAACATGGCAGATAAAAGTACACTTAACAGGACAGATACAGGTACACTTAACAGGACAGATACAAGTACACTTAACAGGACAGATACAGGTACACTTAACAAGACAGATACAGGTACACTTAACAAGACAGATACAAGTACACTTAACAGGACAGATACAGGTACACTTAAGAGGACAGATGCAAGTACACTTAACAAGACAGATGCAAGTACACTTAACAAGACAGATACAGGTACACTTAACAGGACAGATACAGGTACACTTAACAGGACATGCAAGTACACTTAACAGGACAGATACAGGTACACTTAACAGGACAGATACAGGTACACTTAACAGGACAGATACAGGTACATTTAACAGGACAGATACAAGTACACTTAACAGGACAGATACAGGTACACTTAACAGGACAGATACAAGTACACTTAACAGGACAGATACAAGTACACTTAACAGGACAGATACAGGTACACTTAACAGGACAGATACAAGTACACTTAACAGGACAGATACAAGTACACTTAACAGGACAGATACAGGTACACTTAACAGGACAGATACAGGTACACTTAACAGGACAGATACAGGTACACTTAACAGGACAGATACAAGTACACTTAACAGGACAGATACAGGTACACTTAACAGGACAGATACAAGTACACTTAACAGGACAGATACAAGTACACTTAACAGGACAGATACAGGTACACTTAACAGGACAGATACAAGTACACTTAACAGGACAGATACAAGTACACTTAACAGGACAGATACAGGTACACTTAACAGGACAGATACAAGTACACTTAACAGGACAGATACAGGTACACTTACAAGTACATTTTGAATCCTGAGCATGTTTATACTTTAAGAGACTACTGGACAGCCACTGGTCAGACTGGGAAATAACCCAAATGAAATGCCGTATAAGTCCGGGTGAAGGAGCGGCCACCAATGTTTATATGAATGGATTACGTATGTTGATCTACTGTATAGGCGGTGGGAACATGTAATGGTCTAGTGAGTTTTGTTTGGTACCTGTTGTTAATGATTTCTCTCTTCTCTTCTCTTCTCAATGGTATTACACGTATTCAGTTATACAGTAATAACAGTCGACGTCAGCTGTTCTCCGCCATTGTCCGCGTGACGTCACTGCCTCGTGTGAGAATAATTATTGTAATCACAGTTCCGGAAGAGTCCATAACACGGCACGTCACTTAACTGGTTCTGTAGTTAGGGTTTTTTATATGATATCTCCGGCAAACGGTTTAGTTCATATATCCGGCAAATGTTTTAGTTCATATATCCGGCAAATGTTTTAGTTCATATATCCGGCAAACGGTTTAGTTCATATATCCGGCAAATGTTTTAGTTCATATATCCGGCAAATGTTTTAGTTCATATATCCGGCAAATGTTTTAGTTCATATATCCGGCAGACGGTTTAGTTTATATATCCGGCAAACGTTTTAGTTCATATATCCGGCAAATATTTTAGTTCATATATCCGGCAAATGTTTTAGTTCATATATCCGGCAAATGTTTTAGTTCATATATCCGGCACACGTTTTAGTTCATATATCCGGCAAACGGTTTAGTTCATATATCCAGCAAATGTTTTAGTTCATATATCCGGCAAATGTTTTAGTTCATATATCCGGCAAATGTTTTAGTTCATATATCCGGCAAATATTTTAGTTCATATATCCGGCAAATGTTTTAGTTCATATATCCGGCAGACGGTTTAGTTCATATATCCGGCAAACGTCTTAGTTCTGGTATACGTTACGTATTTTTTCATTTTTATTAATACCTTTACATGATGATGATGATGAATGGTGATAATGATGATGACCTTTTAATATGATAACGACTTAACTTTAACTGTAATAATAACATATAAATACTGGTTTAAAAATAATATAATTAGTCAGCAGTAAATTTAACACCACTGACCCAAGCTTACATAAACACACCTGATTTACCAATTTGTTAAGTTCACAATAAATGGGTATTTTACACTCAAAAGTTTATAGCCAATTACGTTTTAATGAATGATTGCATTTTTGTGTGTCAAAGGCGACCGTGCGTCTGGCGAAGGAGTTTTATGACTGTGAGGAGAAGGCCAGACGCTGCTCATTACCAGTACTGGCAGTGTGTTTTATGGTAGACCCCTGACTGTGCCTTGGGTGCACCGACGACACCAGCCGATCACACACACATTTACTTACTTACTTACTCCACCGACAGACTATTACTACGTCGATAGATTCTCACATATATTCTTCACGTAATTAGTGAAGGTCGGCTGGTCTCCACACTCCCTCCCCTTCCCCGTGTCCACGGCGGCCACCACACACGTAGCCAAAGATCCATTTACAAGCTCCTTACACGTGTCTGTGCGCCCCGCCCACCATTCTCCGGACACACACACATTTCATCCTGTCCTCGGATGGGCGTGTGACTTGTGGCAGGTGTCGTCGCCCTTACCTTACGACCCAAGACAATGTTTCTTACCTACCACTGTGTCGTACATTACTGCTGTCTTCCCTGCTGGCGGGGCACGTAGGTCGACCATCACACATAATGTTTACTTACAAAATACACAATAGTTTCCACCATTCAGGATGATGCAATAACTAACCTCTTGAGGATTTTTAGCTTTAATTATCGTCCTTCGAATGTTATTGTTTAAACCAACGTCCTTAAAGATTTATAGCTTAAACCATCGTTAAAGGTTATAACAGCTGGGTTAAGTTCCCTGTCATCATCTTTTAGGATTTGGTTTGACATTAAAAATAACCATTATTCCCGTCTTTATATACAGCATTAACCCTAGGCCACATTATTCACCGTCTTGGTCACTAGTCTTGTTCATCATAGTTTAATACCGTCTCTTCACTATCCCGAGTTCAGACCAGTATCGTCTGCATATCGAATATTTGATACTACGTTACCATTAACTTTTAGTCCTTCATCGTTTCTTATAACTTTTCTCATTATATATTTTTGATCGGTGATTATGCAGTCCTGGAGATAGCACGCAGCCCTTTCTAACTCCTTCCGAGGGTTAGGTTAGTTTAGGTTAAGTTAGGTTTTATTAATTAAGTAGATGATGATGATGTTAGGTTGTGTTAGGGATCTCTTGAAGACTAGGAGTCCCCGCATATTTCGCTTGGTGATTAAGTACCTTAACTCTAAACGGGGGGTTAGGCTAGTTTAAGTTAGATTGAGTTAGGTTAGGTTACGTTAGGTTAAATTGGATTAAATTGGGTTAGATTAGGTTTTAATTAGGTTAGGTTTGGTTAGGTTGAAACAAGGGATGGCTCCTTAACTTTATGATATCCGGTTAATGTTAGGATAAGTGTTATAAAGATAGGGCAGGTTAATGTTTGGTTTGGTTTGGTTAGGTTTGCGTTATGTTAGGTTACATTAGTTTAATGTTAGGTTAACTTAATGGACTAGGTGGCGAAACTGCGAATCATCCCCCCCCCCCCTCCCTCCCTCCCCACTCCACCTGCTGTTTGATAATTTTGATAAACGACCAAACAGGCAGACAGACAGAGATAAATACACGAATAAATATATAATGAAATGGACATACACTTAGACAGATGAATATATCAAATAGACAGATAGATAAATAGACAGACAGACACAAGACCCCCCAGGTTGGTATGTCATGGTCCTTCAGTGTGTGGTGATAAATGGCTCGGGTCTTGTGTGTTCGTGGGTCTGCGGGTCTCTGAATTTTCTAAAAGTTATTATTACTTTTTCTTCGTCAGTAATGTATAGGAGTGATGCTCAAGGTTCCTTTATTAACGGTGGGTCTCTCTCTCTCTCTCTCTCTCTCTCTCTCTCTCTCTCTCTCTCATGATAAAAAACTGATCGACTTGTACCTGTGGTTCTTGTTTGTGTTTTAATTGTTAATTTAATACAACTTTTTATCTTATTTCTAATTTCTACTGTTGTTCCAGCCACATGTTGTATTGTTAATAATAATAATAATAATAATAATAATAATAATAATAATAATAATACGGTAATAATAATAATAAAAATAATGATGATAATAATAATAATTGAGACGATAATTATTAAAATATGGAGGCAGGAGGAGGAAGAGGGAAGGAATGATGATAGTTGAGAAGATGACAATAGTAGTGATAATGCTGGTTGTGGTAGTGATGGTAATATTATACACGTAACAATAATGGTTGCCCTTCGTGTACGAGGATGGCCGGCTCTAGAGCAACCTAGGCGTGAATTTGTTTAAGGTGTTAGAATCTGTCGCCAACACCACAACCACACCCTAAGTTAACGAGTTGTATGACCCAGTTTCAATGAATAGTCCGAGAAGACCGGACAACTCGGCAACTGCACTGGCTAACCATTATTCCAGAATAAGATCCGCAAATCGATTAACATCTAGGTTCCCATTTACTGGTAAATAGAAAACCAAATGTCGTAAAAAAAAATGCTCATATTTTCACTCCGTCCGGGAATCGAACAGGGGTTCGATTACACCACAGGTTGCCAAAATCACGTTTAGTAAAAAAAATTTTTTTTTTTTTTTCGTGCTGGTCAAGCCCCGACCAGAGGTTAGCTAGACCCCCGGACAACTCTTTCGGAGCTTGACCAGCACGTGGTATTGGTAATATTATCTCGACTTGATTATATGTTACAAATTCACTTGTGAGTTTTTCAATGTTTTGTTTTGTATAATATTTACTTATTCTAAGCTAAATGTTAACAAATAAATGACTTAAATAATACGAAAACAAACAAATAAAAGCGGAACTCCACCTAATATATACTGTATGTTACACTAAATAGGGATAATTGGCCATTAGTGATAACTTCTATGTATTTATCTTTTCTAGAAGCCTTTGACTGGCCATAAACGATCCTGTAGATCATAAGTATACATATAAATGAATACCTTCATGCATAATGTAACCTGACCAGACCTAACCTAACTTAACCTAATCTAGCCTAACCTAACCTAACCTAACGTAATCTAGCCTTCTTCTTGTTCTTCTTGTTCTCCTTCTCCTTCCTCCTCCTCCTCCTCCTCCTCCTCCTCTGCATTATATCATCATCAACTAAATTAAAATTCAAACGCCTTAACCTTACACACTGTGACCCTGGGTTGGAGAGGGGGATGGGGGAGGGCGGGGGAAGACTCACCTAAATCACCCAGCAGGCGCTTTGTGACACCCAACAAGTGACCTTTGGGTGGGGGCAGTTTTCTCGCCAGATCTAGACCAGTGGGCAGTGTTAACCCCCAAAGGTCACCGAGGCAGGAGTGACCTTTGGGAAGTTTTGGGATTATAAATAGTGTTGTAGGAGGTGGTGGTGGAGGTGGTAGGTTAGTGAAGTCCTTGGTGGTGGTGGTTTGTTGAAGAGGGTCTGTTTTTTTTATTGTTTTTATGTTTGTTTGTTTTCATGTATGTTGTTTGTTTTATTGTTTCGTTGTTTGTATGTTTTATTGTTTGTTTTTTGTTTTATTCTTCGTTTGTTCGTTTTATTGTTTGTTTGATTGTTTGTTTGTTTTTTGTTTGTTTTATTGTTTGTTTTTTAGAATGATGTTTTTTGTGGTGTCATTATTGTTTGTGTTGTGTTGTTGCTTGCTTGTTTGTTTGTGATGTGTTGTTTGTTTGTGGTTGGTGTGAGAGAGAGAGAGAGAGAGAGAGAGAGAGAGAGAGAGAGAGAGAGAGAGTATCAACACAATTTCCATACCATATATTTACCAACAACTTTGTCATAACGTAACAGTGAGCCAGGGACTCTCTCTCTCTCTCTCTCTCTCTCTCTCTCTCTCTCTCTCATGATAAAAAACTGATCGACTTGTACCTGTGGTTCTTGTTTGTGTTTTAATTGTTAATTTAATACAACTTTTTATCTTATTTCTAATTTCTACTGTTGTTCCAGCCACATGTTGTATTGTTAATAATAATAATAATAATAATAATAATAATAATAATAAAAATAATGATGATAATAATAATAATTGAGACGATAATTATTAAAATATGGAGGCAGGAGGAGGAAGAGGGAAGGAATGATGATAGTTGAGAAGATGACAATAGTAGTGATAATGCTGGTTGTGGTAGTGATGGTAATATTATACACGTAACAATAATGGTTGCCCTTTGTGTACGAGGATGGCCGGCTCTAGAGCAACCTAGGCGTGAATTTGTTTAAGGTGTTAGAATCTGTCGCCAACACCACAACCACACCCTAAGTTAACGAGTTGTATGACCCAGTTTCAATGAATAGTCCGAGAAGACCGGACAACTCGGCAACTGCACTGGCTAACCATTATTCCAGAATAAGATCCGCAAATCGATTAACATCTAGGTTCCCATTTACTGGTAAATAGAAAGCCAAATGTCGTAAAAAAAAATGCTCATAGTTTCACTCTGTCCGGGAATCGAACAGGGGTCCACTCGCTTGCAAGGCGAGTATGCTGACTATTACACCACAGGTTGCCAAAATCACGTTTAGTAAAAATTTTTTTTTTTTTTTTTTCGTGCTGGTCAAGCCCCGACCAGAGGTTAGCTAGACCCCCGGACAACTCTTTCGGAGCTTGACCAGCACGTGGTATTGGTAATATTATCTCGACTTGATTATATGTTACAAATTCACTTGTGAGTTTTTCAATGTTTTGTTTTGTATAATATTTACTTATTCTAAGCTAAATGTTAACAAATAAATGACTTAAATAATACGAAAACAAACAAATAAAAGCGGAACTCCACCTAATATATACTGTATGTTACACTAAATAGGGATAATTGGCCATTAGTGATAACTTCTATGTATTTATCTTTTCTAGAAGCCTTTGACTGGCCATAAACGATCCTGTAGATCATAAATATACATATAAATGAATACCTTCATGCATAATGTAACCTGACCAGACCTAACCTAACTTAACCTAATCTAGCCTAACCTAACCTAACGTACCTAACGTAATCTAGCCTTCTTCTTGTTCTTCTTGTTCTTGTTCTCCTCCTCCTCCTCCTCCTCCTCCTCTGCATTATACCATCATCAACTAAATTAAAATTCAAACGCCTTAACCTTACACACTGTGACCCTGGGTTGGAGAGGGGGGATGGGGGAGGGCGGGGGAAGACTCACCTAAATCACCCAGCAGGCGCTTTGTGACACCCAACAAGTGACCTTTGGGTGGGGGCAGTTTTCTCGCCAGATCTAGACCAGTGGGCAGTGTTAACCCCCAAAGGTCACCGAGGCAGGAGTGACCTTTGGGAAGTTTTGGGATTATAAATAGTGTTGTAGGAGGTGGTGGTGGAGGTGGTAGGTTAGTGAAGTCCTTGGTGGTGGTGGTTTGTTGAAGAGGGTCTGTTTTTTTTATTGTTTTTATGTTTGTTTGTTTTATTGTTTGTTTGTTTGTTTTGTTTTATTCTTCGTTTGTTCGTTTTATTGTTTGTTGGTATGTTTGTTTGTTTTATTGTTTTTGTTTGTTTTATTGTTTGTTTTTTAGAATGATGTTTTTTGTGGTGTCATTATTGTTTGTGTTGTGTTGTTGCTTGCTTGTTTGTTTGTGATGTGTTGTTTGTTTGTGGTTGGTGTGTGTGTGAGAGAGAGAGAGAGAGAGAGAGAGAGAGAGAGAGAGAGAGAGAGAGAGAGTATCAACACAATTTCCATACCATATATTTACCAACAACTTTGTCATAACGTAACAGTGAGCCAGGGACTCTCTCTCTCTCTCTCTCTCTCTCTCTCTCTCTCTCTCTCTCTCTCTCTCTCATGATAAAAAACTGATCGACTTGTACCTGTGGTTCTTGTTTGTGTTTTAATTGTTAATTTAATACAACTTTTTATCTTATTTCTAATTTCTACTGTTGTTCCAGCCACATGTTGTATTGTTAATAATAATAATAATAATAATGATAATAATAATAATAATGATGATAATAATAATAATTGAGACGATAATTATTAAAATATGGAGGCAGGAGGAGGAAGAGGGAAGGAATGATGATAGTTGAGAAGATGACAATAGTAGTGATAATGCTGGTTGTGGTAGTGATGGTAATATTACACACGTAACAATAATGGTTGCCCTTCGTGTACGAGGATGGCCGGCTCTAGAGCAACCTAGGCGTGAATTTGTTTAAGGTGTTAGAATCTGTCGCCAACACCACAACCACACCCTAAGTTAACGAGTTGTATGACCCAGTTTCAATGAATAGTCCGAGAAGACCGGACAACTCGGCAACTGCACTGGCTAACCATTATTCCAGAATAAGATCCGCAAATCGATTAACATCCAGGTTCCCATTTACTGGTAAATAGAAAGCCAAATGACGTAAAAAAAAAATGCTCATAGTTTCACTCCGTCCGGGAATCGAACAGGGGTCCACTCGCTTGCAAGGCGAGTATGCTGACTATTACACCACAGGTTGCCAAAATCACGTTTAGTAAAAATTTTTTTTTTTTTTTTTTCGTGCTGGTCAAGCCCCGACCAGAGGTTAGCTAGACCCCCGGACAACTCTTTCGGAGCTTGACCAGCACGTGGTATTGGTAATATTATCTCGACTTGATTATATGTTACAAATTCACTTGTGAGTTTTTCAATGTTTTGTTTTGTATAATATTTACTTATTCTAAGCTAAATGTTAACAAATAAATGACTTAAATAATACGAAAACAAACAAATAAAAGCGGAACTCCACCTAATATATACTGTATGTTACACTAAATAGGGATAATTGGCCATTAGTGATAACTTCTATGTATTTGTCTTTTCTAGAAGCCTTTGACTGGCCATAAACGATCCTGTAGATCATAAATATACATATAAATGAATACCTTCATGCATAATGTAACCTGACCAGACCTAACCTAACTTAACCTAATCTAGCCTAACCTAACCTAACGCTAACGTAATCTAGCCTTCTTGTTCTTGTTCTTCTTGTTCTTGTTCTCCTCCTCCTCCTCCTCCTCCTCCTCCTCCTCCTCTGCATTATACCATCATCAACTAAATTAAAATTCAAACGCCTTAACCTTACACACTGTGACCCTGGGTTGGAGAGGGGGGATGGGGGAGGGCGGGGGAAGACTCACCTAAATCACCCAGCAGGCGCTTTGTGACACCCAACAAGTGACCTTTGGGTGGGGGCAGTTTTCTCGCCAGATCTAGACCAGTGGGCAGTGTTAACCCCCAAAGGTCACCGAGGCAGGAGTGACCTTTGGGAAGTTTTGGGATTATAAATAGTGTTGTAGGAGGTGGTGGTGGAGGTGGTAGGTTAGTGAAGTCCTTGGTGGTGGTGGTTTGTTGAAGAGGGTCTGTTTTTTTTATTGTTTTTATGTTTGTTTGATTGCTTTTATGTATGTTTGTTTTACTGTTTGTTTTGTTTTATTCTTCGTTTGTTCGTTTTATTGTTTGTTGGTATGTTTGTTTGTTTTATTGTTTTTGTTTCTTTATTGTTTGGGGTGGGGTAGGGGAGGGGGTGTGGGTGGTGGAGGGGAGGGGGTGTGGGGTGGGGGAGGGGAGGGGGTGTGGGGTGGGGGAGGGGAGGGGGTGTGGGGTTGGGGAGGGAGGGGGTGGGGTGGGGGAGGGTAGGGGAGGGGGTGTGGGGTGGGGGAGGGGAGGGGGTGTGGGTGGTGACTGTGATGTGGTATATGTCTGTCTGTGTCTTTCTATCTGTCTTATTTTATCTATTTTTTTCTGTATCTTTCTGCTGTCTATTCATGTCTTCTCTCTCTCTCTCTCTCTCTCTCTCTCTCTCTCTCTCTCTCTCTCTCTCTCTCTCCTTTTCACATTATATCATCATATTACAACGTGTTCACTGTTAAAAGCTGATGTCTTATCGTTAATGCTGTCGAGTGTCGAGTGTTAAGTGTCTCTTGTTAGCTGTCGATTAGCTTCCTAGTTTAGCTGACTGTGTAGTGCTGACTGTGGATGTATAGCTGAGTTACAACTTTGTAAAATAAAGATAAGTTTTTGGTAATTCGTATGTAATGTCATGTCATGTCATGTCATTTCATGTCATGTATATTCAAGTATACATAATGTGTATTATACGATCAAGCTGACCTGATTCCACTGAAGCCGTTTTTAGCTATCTCAACGTAACCAAACTTTACCTAAATTAAGTTAGATGATGTTAAGATTAGATTAATTTAGCTTGGTATCATTAGTTTATCGTCTATATTTATGTTTATCCTCACGTTACATCAGGGTCCTCACGTTACATCAGGGCCCTCACGCTACATCAGGGCCCTCACGTTACACCATGGCCCTCACGTTACATCAGGGTCCTCACGTTACATCAGGGGCCTCACGTTACATCAGGGGCCTCACGTTACATCAGTGCTCTCATGTTACATCAGGGCCCTCACGTTACATCAGTGCTTTCACGTTACACCAGGGCCCTCACGTTACACCAGGGCCCTCACGTTACATCAGGGCCCTCACGTTACACCAGGGCCCTCACGTTACATCAGGGCCCTCACGTTACACCAAGGCCCTCACGTTACATCAGGGCACTCACGTTACATCAGGGTCCTCACGTTACACCAGTGCCGTCACGTTACATCAGGGCCCTCACGTTACACCAGGGCCCTCACGTTACACCAGGGCCCTCACGTTACATCAGGGTCCTCACATTACATCAGGGCCCTCACGTTACACCAGGGCCCTCACGTTACACCAGGGCCCTCACGTTACATCAGGGTCCTCACATTACATCAGGACCCTCACGTTACACCAGGGACCTCACGCTACATGAATGCTCCTCTTAGCTCTCCCTGGAACCGTGAGTAACGGAAGACCGAGTCCATTCATAATCGTCCACTCATATCGATGTTTCCAAGTACAGTATTGAGTTTATCTACCGTAACATTACTTACTCGTGTGGTCATGGCAGCTAAATTATGATCCAGTCCATTTTGTTAAGCTTTATATACTTTTCTAGGAGTTAAAGCTTAAGCTGATCCCTAAAGACATGGGAGCTTAATTATAATCCAGTCCATTTTGTCTATTTTTTTATATTTTTTCAGGGAGTTAAAGCTTAAGCTGATCCCTAAAGACATGGGAGCTTAATTATGATCTAGTCCATTTTCTCAAGCTTTCTATACTTTTCTAGGAGTTAAAGCTTAAGCTGATCCCTTAAGAAATACTTATAAAACTGTTTAATGAAGGGATATATTGCTCATTTGGTAGTTATAAACACGAAATGTCTCCAATGAACCTTGTCTGGCTTGGGAATGGAGTCTGCAGGGTCTGGATTCCAGGCGATTGGCGAGATAATCCTGGAATTGGCGATATAATCCAGGAAATGGCGAGATAATCCTGGAATTGGTGGACAGGAGCTTCCCAACGCGCCAGGAATCCTCCATGATATGTACGGTCCTTAACCTACCTAAGACTCAATAACTACCTTCACTTGTGTTACCGTTGTGTTGCTGTTGAAATGATTACCTAGAAGGGAGTCTCTGTTCCCTCGATTACAAAACAGTTAACGGAGTCAGGATAAACATTTAGGTTATGACTCGAATTTTTACTGTTAACGGGAAGCTGAGAGAGATTAAGCTAATCCAGGGATATAAAGGGATTAACGATATGAGAAAGAGAGACAGACAGACAGACAGACAGACAGACAGACAGACACACAAAGAAAGACAGGTGTAAGACATAGACATTTATACATTACTCAATATTTATAGTTAGCCATAAAAAAAACGAAGATTTATGACCCCAATAAGGTAAGTGGTAACGAAGTCTTGAGAGACAGCGAGACAATTAGAGTCTTCGTAAAAATAAGTGATGTTCTCGGTAATTAGTGAACATGAAGGTCTCGTTACGCCTTTTATTACTGCTCAGAATTACCCGCTTAAGCACCCAGGTAATTGTAAGATAAATTAACTAGATGAAGGAAAAGTTTCATTATTTTCTTATTATTATTTTCTGTAAGTTTTGTTTAGATAATAATAATAAAAATAATAAGCCAGTCCATTTTGTCATTCTAAATAAACTATATTTTATTTACGAGTTTCATAAAGATAACAAAATAAGTTCTAGTCGATAGTATTCCTAGAGAGAGAGAGAGAGAGAGAGAGAGAGTCGTACATATAATCGCTACAGAATTAAGAAGAGGGAGTAACGCTATTGCATGTTTTCAAGTCTCGTGGTAGTATATGTGTCTTAAACTGTATACATAAAGTCAGCATCATCTCTTTTAATGTCATGGAGCTGTGATTGTCTGTTACCTGCCGACACACGCGTTTAAACCTGATGGATCATGTACCCACAGGAGGCAGGATGGAACAGGATGGAAAGGGTGGGAGAGGAGGAGGTATCGTGCTTCCCCATCTCTCGCTGACAACTGATTCATAAGCCAGTCATACGCCCTCAGCTCTCTTCATTTTACCGGTCTCATTTGAATATAAATTGTGCCCGTGTGTGAGGCAGAGGGTAGTGGTAGAGAGTGTGTGTGTGTGTGTGACAGAAAAACACTCACTTAAAATCTACAGTATTTTTATAGATGTATTAAGTAAAGACACAAGAATAAACAAAGAAAATTATCAGATTAAGATGAAAATCGTAATATTTTCCATTTCAGTCTAAGTCTTCGGTCGGTAATAACATAGTTTTCCCTTAACAAGTAACTCCGTTTTCTTTTTCCTATGCCTCCTACATCTCTATTCCCCCTCTCATGCTGCCTACGACCCTTGCTTCCTTTCATACTTCCCTCCCTCTCTCTTGTTTCTAAAATTTGTATTCCTCCAACTACTAATACACCCCCACCACCACCCACCTCTCCCACCAACCACTCTTCCCCCCTCCCCCACCCGCCCCCTACCACACAGTGTGCCGGGCTGCATCAGTGGTAGTAGAATTTCCTAAGCTGTTAACCACTTGCAATATTCGTTGAGAAAAACTCTTTTTTTTATGGTGGGGGAACATTTTGCTATTTTGTTGTTCATTGACTGAGTATGGCCATAGTAAACTGGGGAAGACAGAGCAGACGGGGAATAAGATTGTTTTAAATAACATAAAAAACAGAATAAATTCTACCATATATGAATTAGTTTCCAGTATTTTTTATCATGAAAGATTGTAAATAACAATTGGATTATTGACAAAGAAAAATATTGAAGTGTTTTAATGGTCTTGTGAAAGTTAAGGGGAATAGGTATGTATGTAGATGAAGATATGTTAATGAGTAGTTTTTGCTAGAGAACCTGAAAGAACATATTGAGAAATTATGTAGTTTAGTGACTTACATATTCAACTGGGTGTTGGCTCTCTTAACGGCGATACTGGTGCCAAAATGTACGCATGATTTTTCCTGTAGTGTCCGTGGGGATATACAAACATACAGACGGATTAAAAACAGGTATTTTATCGTTCCTGTAGGTGGTAAGGTAAAAAAAATAAACACTCGTAAGATGGTTAGCTGCTGAGGGAAAACTAAAAACAAACTTGGGTCAAAATACACTGAAACAAGACTAGTACAGGGAAGACGTTCAGGAAGCGAGGCGGAACAAGCTAAGGATGGACCCTGTTAATCCACGTAGTAGCCTTAACAGGGGATAGATTAAGGAAGGAAGGAGGTTTGAAGGATATATGAGATTAGGATGGGAGTGGTGGGTGAAGTGAAGGAGTGTGTGGGGAGAGGGTCTGGACAGGTCGGTAGGATAGATGGCCAAAGACTAACCGTGAATAACTGAGATGAACGGGCATGACAGTGTGGCAAGATCCAGTGACAGCATGATAGAGTCGACAGGAGAGGCAAGTGCTTGGTGGAGGGCAGCGAAATATCCGAGATATAAACTGCCCGTGATAGCAGACCACAGGAGACCACAGGAGACCACGCCTTGAAGGAGAACAGTACATTAATTACGGTTGGAGATGCCTAGACGCCATGGCTCAGCTGCTAAAAGTCTCGACTCCCAACACAAAGAGACAAGATTTCGACCTCGTGGTGAAGCAGAGGTGAAGGGGAGGTGTTTGCCGCGGTGACCTACACAACTAGGACACAACGACGCTGGCTTTAGCTGCTCAACAATATTTTTTTTCTAAGTGTCATTATTCTTGCTATCAGTATTGATGTAAAAATAATGTCTGTAGCCTAAATAGTACGAAATAAAAAAATATAATGATATAATTAGCCTTATCATTAACTATTAAATAGATTATGACAATTTATCGTTATTATCAACGAGAGAGTAAAACATATGCCATCATTATGTTCATCATTATCGTCAAATTATAGGTGTAACGTTATTACTAATGTTATTGATTTAGTAAAGGTATTACGTCATAATCCTCACATGAAAATAACACATTTAGTTCTAACCACAAGTTCCTTCCTCCCTCAGGTGAGTGACCCAGGAAGGCAGTGCTTAACTACACCTGGTGAGTACAATGTTTTTTAAATCAGTCTCTTATGCTTGTTTCTCTTCCTCCGCTTTGTAAGAGAAATAAGAGGTCAATAGATTGATCTTTATATTAGTTATGGTTGTTTATTCGCAAGGTAAACACACACACACACAATTCCTGTCTAATTGTGTAGTTAGCTGGACCCATAATGTCTAATCTAGTACAAGAACACACAGTCGTTCAGCCACAGAGGAGAGAACCTGAGCCATGTTATTAAGTTCCTTCCTAAAAAATGATTAATGTTACAGTCTCACGTATATGTGCCTGAGTACATCACTTATCGTGTTACGTATGTGTGTGTGTGTTACGTATGTGTGTGTGTTACGTATGTGTGTGTGTGTTAAGTATGTGTGTGTGTTACGTATGTGTGTATGTTACGTATATAATAATAATAATAATAATAATAATAATAATAATAATTAACGGTTTATTGAAAGAGCTTGGCAGCCAGAAGGCTGAAAATATACAGTTACATATTTGGGGAATGGGTTTCGAATTACAAATAATATACAAGTAACATAAGTGACACAAATAAGACATATAATAACCAGATGGGGAAAAGCTCAAACTACAGTTCATTTCAACATAGTGACAGTGCAAGGAGTAGTGTTTACTGGGAGTGAATACACTGGTTTATTACAAGTTATTGATAATTTTTACAATGGTTGGGACTGGGCTGTTCTTATAGCGATCAGTTCGTGCACGTATGGGCTGGATGCAGTTGTGGTGTCGAACAGCAATTCTCGGACTAGGGATCTCAGGTGGTAGTAGGAGCCGGTGTCGAGGATGGTGTAGAAGCTTCTTACCAAATTTACAGATGAGGTCGTGGTGATGGTCAGTGAGAGTCGAAAGGGTCAGTGTGTTGAGCGCTTCTTGATATGTGGAGTAGGAAGGGGAGAGAATAATCTTGCATGCCCTCTTTTGCACTTTTTCTAGGTGTTTACGTTGTGTGGCATTTAGGGAGGAAGACCAGGTGGGGGAGGCATAGGTGAGCTTGGGAAGTATGAATGTTGTGTAAACACTGAGGAGCTCGGGTGCAGGAACTCCGAGGGACTTGAGTCGGCGGAGGAGGTGGAGACGGAAACTGGAGGATTTGACAACTTCACTGACGTGTGGTTTCCAATTTAGTTTGTTGTCTATGGTGACGCCGAGGAGCTTCGTGGAATCTACAACCTGGAGTGTGTGTGTGTGTGTGTGTGTGTTACGTATGTGTGTGTGTTACGTATGTGTGTGTGTGTGTGTGTGTTACGTATGTGTGTGTGTGTTACGTATGTGTGTGTGTGTGTGTGTTACGTATGTGTGTGTGTTACGTATGTGTGTGTGTGTTACATATGTGTGTTTTACGTATGTGTGTGTGTGTGTTACGCATGTGTGTGTGTTACATGTATGTGTGTGTGTGTGCGTTACATATATGTGTGTGTGTGTTACGTATGTGTGTGTGCGTCACATATGTGTGTGTGTTACGTATGTCAGGTGGATGGATGATGTTTCTAGTTAGAATAAAGGAACGAAATCAATGACCCAATTATTAGAATGAATCATATGTCAATAAAGGCAAAAATTGCATAACGCCACTGCATAAATCTTCCAGTACAAAAGGTAGTTTGGGACACCTGTCGATACGCTTTTTCTGAGTCACCCACAGAGGCCTTGTCGCCTATCCAGCTGGTCCACGAAACCCGATTTTCAGACCCGTGAACCCGAAGCAGTAAACCCTGATGCATTATTCTGTCCATAAATGCTTCTGATTCATGAGTGAATCTCAGGGTTCGTGGCTCAGTAGGAGAGGCGACAGGATTTTTACATAATGTGATGCTCGACTAGTAGGTCATGACGGGACAGACAGACAGACAGACAGACAGACAGGCAGACGGACAGAAGAAAGAGAGAGATAGAAGGAAAGAGAGAGAGAGAGAGAGAGAGAGAGAGAGAGATAAAAGAGTGAGACAAAGACACACACACACACACACACACACACACTACCACACACACACACACTACCACACGACACTTAAGACCTCCCACCAGCGCTGTGCTTCCATCACCTCAGTATAGGAAGTGCATGTATCTTCGGTACGCTCTAACCTAACCTAACCTAACCTAACCTAACCCCAGATAACGTGTAGGTTGGTTCATCATCAGGTGAAATTTTAACTGCAATACCCAATCTTCAGGTGATCTTTAATTAATAACAAAATCATTAAGGTAAAGTTGTACATACAGTAGATAGCGCTGTTGTGGCAGTGATCTAGGAAGAGTTTATTTCCCACAGTGTAAAAAAATATACAGTGAGTAATGAAAGCTTTTGTTGTATACATTTCACACGTTACTATCACCCTCTTGGGAAGCTGTGGCATCATAACTTAAAGCTAACCGACTATTACTCTGACTATTACCCCGTGAGAGTTAATTTGTGTTACTTTATCCCCTTGGTGTAACCAGGTAACAGCAGGTAAAACTCTGGTAGTAATATTTTATTCATGCAATCACTTCATGAATTATTGCACATTGATTATAATCAATGTGCAATAATTCATGAAGTGAAGTGAAAAAAGCCATGAGGTGCCGGGTTTCTTAGCTGATTCTTTATGTATTTTGCGTGCTGATTCCAAAAATGCCATTCATTTTGCCCAATCAGGTCAGATTTTTATGCTATGGGAATTAGGAAAAAATCGAAATTCTTAAATATGATGTCAAAATTTTTATGCAAAATATATCATAAGAAATGTAACCACAACACATAGGACCAAAATATGTCAACTACATAGATGCCTTTACAGTTAGACATGCATAAATGGCTGTCGCAGAGAATTTCTTTGGTGGTTGGTGTCTGGGGCGTCCCGTTTCAGACACCAACAGTAGTCGGCGAGCATGTTGATATCCCAGCGACCCTGGTACCGCTCCTCCATTACACGGATATCTTGATGGAAGCGTTCTCCTTGTTCCTCACTCACATCACCACAGTTCTCTGGAAAGTAGTCCAAGTGGGAGCTGAGGAAGTGCATCTTGATGGACATGCATGCACCAAGAACTTTGTAGCTCAGAAGTAGGTCCTCAACAACTCGTTCATACTCTGGACTTCTGTAGTTGCCAAGAAAATTGGAGACAATAGACTTAAAGGCATGCCAGGCTTTCTTCTCATTTACATCCATGCTGCAATCAAACTTGGGATCTTTGCAAAGCTCTCTGATCTGAGGGCCATCAAAAATTCCTGCATTCAGCTTTGCCTCACTGACTTTTGGAAATTTTTCTTTCAGAAAATTGAAAGCCTGGCTTTTTTTGTCCAGTGCCTTTACAAAGTTTTTGAACAGACCGAGCTTGATGTGCAGTGGCGGAAGAAGAATGTTCTGCGGATTCACCAGAGCATGGGCAACAACATTGTGAGAACCTGGAGTAAGTCCACTTCTTGCAGGCCAGTCACGTTGCATGTGGTGCTGCTTCTCTGCTCGACTATCCCACCGACAGAGGAAACATGCCATGTACCACCAGATGAAAAAGAAATTTAATTGTGAAAAAATACATGTAAAAAAACACGGACATATACTCTTTTCCTTTGCGTCACGGCGGACATTTAAATGGCCGGCGAGCACGTGGGTGTATTTAAATGCATCGTAAGGGCATTAAAACTGACCGAAATCTTTTCTGTGAGGCTTGCCAATGTCTCGGATGATTTTTTTAATGAACGAATATGAGGACCCCATTTTGAGCGAAAAATGACAATATTTTACCTGAATCTCCGCTTAAAATGCTATAGCACAAAATTGTGACCTGATTGAGCAAAATGGATAACATTTTTGAGATCAGCATGCAAAATACACCCAGAAAAGCTTAATAATACACAAACCTCAAAAACTTTGCAGGGCAGTGTTATATGACGTCCTTGGCAGTCACTGTGATTGATTTGGATTCTAGATATTGAAATTGTAACATAATTCTTATAATGTGTGTATGTGAGAGTATTTGTTGTATTATTTGGGGAGTAAAGTGTATTGTGAACTATGTAAGAGCATCCAGTGAGGGTTTAGAGGTGGATTAGAATAAGCATCAGGAAGTAATGGTTACGACAAGTCCTAAATAGGAACTCCAGGAAAGGAAGTTGAGAGTTTAAAAGTGATAGCTCTCTCTCTCTCTCTCTCTCTCTCTCTCTCTCTCTCTCTCTCTCTCTCTTATAACACAGGCTAAAAACAAAAACATAAAAACATAAAAACTCTAGCTGTTAACTAAGCTATAGGAAACAAAAAAAAATAACAAATAAAACAATGGGTTAAAAGACAGTACCGTAAAAAAAAGTTCCTCTCGTTAATTTCTGATTAAATAAAAGCTAAAAAATAAAATAAAAGTGGAATTGGAAAACAATGAATTCCACTCATACTGAAGAGATGTAAATATGAATGTTTAATCCATTTAGCAGAAGAAGAAAAAATTATATTAATAATTACATGTATTCTGCGTTAAGTTATATAATGGTAAGAAAAAACTATTAAAGATTATGTTAAAAAAATTGTTTATATAACTTCAGAATAAATGAGAAATATTGTCTTTCAACTACACCTAAGATAATATACCTTCGTTTTGTGTGTCGTGAGGAATTGTCATGTTGTGTGTGGGTGGCTTGCGTGGGTGTGTGGATGGATGGGTATGTGGTTAGGTGGGTGTAGATTCGTGTACCATAGCAGTGACACAAACATCAGAGTAAATTACAACCACCGATAACGGATAGTTGAAGGTTCAGTCACAAGAAAAACGATCATTTCACATTCCGCAGACGACCAGTGGAATAACCCGTGTCTTGAGCATATCCAAGTTGAGGCGAGTACACTTGTGGGTTACGTGGCGATGGGGTTATCGAGTACATTCTTGAGTACCTGGTTCGATCCCCTCCCTAGTTCCATAAAATCTAACCTAACCTACCCAAACTTAACCTAACCTAACCAAAACCACCACCAGCTCAAGTATAAATTTTAGTCGTCCGTTCATCCAGTGACTGTTCATACCAGCGCCTGATTGACTATAGCAGTAAGGAAACACCACAGATTCTTGGTAAAGGAGACTGCTGGGTGTTGTTGGTTGAGGGGTCAATGTCAAGTGCTGTTCGTTCTTCCTGGTTGATGATTTTGAGCGACGATTGGTGTTCGCATTTCTTTGCAGCTGTTGTGTGTTCGAGTTATGCTTCGGGAAATACTTAGTCCAGATAGGTATTGGTAGAGTGTGTGTGTGTGTGTGTGTGTGTGTGAAGCAAAAAGGATAAACAAGAAGTGTATTTATGGCCTTGTTATGAAAGAAAAATACCAAAAACTTACACACACACACACACACATCAATAAGAGGGAATGAATAAAAATGAATGAAAAGATAATATATATATATATATATATATATATATATATATATAATATATATATATATATATATATATATATATATATATATATATATATATATATATATATGCTGATAACCACCAGGAAAGAGAACACGAAGTTCCAAGCGCTTTCGTGTAATTCACATCTTCAGGGGTGAGTACAGACTAGATAGAGTAATGCAAAACAAGATGAATATATACAGAGGAGGTGAGACCAGTCCACAATGGTCAGGTAATGACCCTACTAATCTTTTGGCACACAACGGTGTGTTGGGTCAGAGGGACAGTGACCGCCCTCTCACCTGATCACAAATCTTCTAATTACAAGTTGTCCAGCTTGTACATGCCGTTACTCAAATTCATGTTGAATGCTCGGTATGTTTAATAGACTAGATTCTATGATGTCCTACTATCATTGAATTACATGGTAATATTGAGGAGGCATTATCCCAGTCAATGCAATGCTTGTTATCCCTCAAATGAACAAACAGAGCATTGGATTCCTGGCCTGTCCTAACACTGGTCTCACCCTCCTCTGTATATATTCATCTTGTTCTGCATTACTCTATCTAGTCTGTACTCACCCTGAGATGTGATTACACGAAAGCGCTTGGAACTTCGTGTTTTCTTCTTCCTGGTGTTATCAGCATATACCTAGATCACGCGCACCTACAGTGATTTCTTGCATATATATATATATATATATATATATATTATATATATATATATATATTATATATATCTATATATATATATATATATATCTATATATATATATAATCAACGACCTCACCAGCAAGGAATCGAACCCTAAAAATGAAGTATATATATATATATATATATATATATTATATATATTGTTACGCCGTCTCTTAATTTACTTTAATATCCAGGTTCTAGGTGTAACCAAACAAAAAAAGTGAAGTAAATTAAAAGTGAATAAAAATAAATAAAGTAAACCTTTAAGAATTTAATTAATTAAATATTAACACAAAGAGCCTCGTAGGCTGTCACAACAAGTTGATTCACCATCGAAACTTTTAGACACAAATGATACTAAACATCGAAACATCAAAGAATAATAATAAAGCATTGGATTACGTTAACACTGCATAAACATATAAAAACTAACACTGAAATTAACTAACGTGAAACAACACTGAATTACTTAAATGCAAACTAAGCAAATACTGATGGACATAAATAGAGACATAAATAGGTACTCACATACATATACCACATTGGTGGCGACAGGAACAACACAAATAAATTAAGTACAAGTAACAGGTGACGAGTGTCACTCAAAGGATGTGGACTGTATGACAAGAGGACTGAACTAACTCCGTCAGTTGGTGGGTCCTATATATAAGGTCGGTTCCCGCCACGCGACCCGCCGGTGGGTCGTTTAACGATGCAGATGGTCGTTAGAGAACAAAGAATACTGGTTACAATACAAAATGAGTTTGAACAAATAATAACAGTTAAAACGTTAACAGCACAGGGTAAGGTGACTAGATTATATAATAGTAAATACAACACATCATTACAGGAATAATATGGAACATGGAAGCATGTTACATAAAAAAAAAATAGAAAAATACGACACGGTCGTAACAATATATATATATATATATATATATATATATATATATATATATATATATATATATATATATATATGTGTGTGTGTGTGTGTGTGTGTAATATGTATGAGCATATGTATCCTATCCTGAATTAAAGTACATATAATACATTCTTGTGTATGTATTTATGTAAACAAGTATCTATGTTTAACTTCAAGGTTACATTATTGTTTATCTTACACGTAACAACATTCTTCGACTCAGGTGTTGTGTATCAATAACCAATATCTGATTAATGTCTCTTCTATAACCTTATCTGAGATTTTTATATTCGCTTCGTTCTCTATTTTTCTTTTACGATTTCTTTTAGGATTTTCGTTAATTATGTTTACAAGGATTTACTGTTTATCTTGTCATTTGTAATTTTTTCTCTCCATCGTTTCACTTTATTTGTTTAGTGAATCATTGCTACGGTGTTAGTGTTTACATTATTACAGTGACGTAGAAGTAATGTATTCTATGTTATTTATTGGGTGTTATTTTCTTTTAAATACGTATCGTGATCGGGTGGTACAATGTTACTTACGATTTCCTTACGATATACTTATAGTGGTACAGTGTTACTTTACTAATGTCTTACGATATACTTACAGTTCTCCAATGGTACAAAGTTACTTACACGATTTCCTCAATAACAAACCTTGTAATATATTAACAAGTGATTAATTAGCACAGTTCTAATTCTTCTTATTTGCTTCCCAAGATTAATGGTTCTATTTACAGTGATATATTTATACCTTGGCTTCCTCTGCTAATGGTTACCGACCCCCCACCTGGTGAAGCTACTTACAGGTAATGGATGTGAAGTAATGTGTTAACCCCTTCACTACTGGGACGTTACTGTTAATATTTGATTAGGTTAGGGATAGATGATGATTTTATTCAGCTCAAAGAGACTCCCGTGCATAAAGGGGTTAATAAATTTTCCTCGCTAATGTAAACAATAACCTGACCTGACCTGACCTAACACCGTACTATCTCCACCAAGGACAGCATTAGACCGTGACTATATCTGGTGCGTCTAATCAGGGGAGGCAGAAGAAGGTGATGATAACACTGGTCAACAAAGTTTTTGTTGCATTGTTATAAACACTTGATTCTACCTAATTTGGGTGTGCTGATCTCATATCTGAAGTTAGTTTCTTTCTGTAAGCTCTAGTTTTTTTGCAATCAAGGTATTTTGAAATTTCAAAATTTCGTCTTCGTCTTATTGACCTCGTCGTCTATCTTGAAAAATATGTCATTAAACTGTCATTAAATTAGCTGGGTAATAAACAATAAAATATTACATATTCTAAATTTATTCAACAACACAATTTGAAACATGTTCCATCTAAAACAAAGGTTGAAATTTGTATAAAACTCATTGTTAGGTAAGAAATTTGTTACTATGAGGAGACAAAGCCCAATCACATTTTAGCCAGGTAGGAATTTGCGCTTGAAGCTCTTGCGTTTGTGAAATGTCTCAGGGCACTCTCGTTTAATGCTCCAGCAGTAGTCTGCCATCATATGTTTGTCCCATCTCCCTTGGTAGCGGTCTTCCATGGTCTTGAGATCCTGATGAAACCGCTCGCCTTGCTCGTCACTTACTGCCCCTAGGTTCTCAGGGAATCTATCAAGATGACTATATAGGAAATGGAGTTTGACACTCATATTGCATCCAAGGTCATGAAAGGCTGACAACATGGTTGCTACAAGGGTTTCATAGTTGTCAGCCTTTTTATTACCAAGAAAGTTTTCCATTACCGCCACAAATGAAAGCCATGCACCCCTTTCCTTGTCGTCCATCTTTCTGACAAAGTCTTGATCACGTACAAGTGCACGAATTTGTGGTCCATCAAACACACCTGCCTTTATCTTCTCAAATGACAAAGCAGGGTGAGCAGAGACTATGTGTTGGAAGCATTCACCATCAGTATTTAATGCTCTGACAAACTGTTTCATCAGGCCCAGCTTGATATGGAGAGGAGGAAATATGATCTTTTCTCGACTGACGATTGGATCATTGACAATGCTTGGCATACCAGCTTCCAGAGTCTCACGTAAGGGCCACTCCTTCAGGTTCCAATGCCTGTCTCTAGCTCGGCTGTCCCACATGCAAAGAAAGCAGGGATACTTTGTAAATCCTCTTTGTTGGCCAAGAAGGAAGTTCACCATTTTGAGGTCAACACAAATTGTCCAGTTGTGCTCATGGTATTTTAGCAGGTGAATCACAGTTTTAATGTCATTATACTCCTCTCGTAAGCACACAGAATGACCCACTGGAACAGCTGCATAGACATTACCATTATGTAGTAGCACACACTTCAGGCTACGCTTACAACTATCTAGAAATAATCGCCAGTCATTTGGACTATACAATGGAATCCCTAATTCCTGGAGAAGACCCGGGATATTATGACAGTAAACAAACTTATTCTCCTCTGTAAAGAATGGCACAAAATCCTGTTCCCGCTTTCTGAAGTCTGAAACTTTTGTGGTCTGGTTCAGTAGAGCCTTTTCTTGCAACCTAGAAGCTAGAACTTCTGCTGCATTTTTGGAGAGACCCAAATCACGCACAAGGTCATTCAGCTCTGGCTGACTAAACTTCTGAGGGGTTGATGACTCTGGTGTACCATCAGAAGAATCGTCGGAATCTGCAAGTATTTCTTGAGTTTCATGTTCACTCTCTTGGTCTTTGTCGCTTCCCTCCTCTTCAGCTGGAGACAACCCATTAAAAACTGGAACTGGTAGCTCATCAGAGTGCAAAGTAGGTCGAATTGCTGAAGGGATACTAGGATACGATATTTTATGTCTGTTTTTCTTGCCAACACCCTTCGTATTGATCAGACAAAAATAGCAGTCAGTTGTGTGGTCCTTCGGTTCTCGCCAGGTCATGGGAATTCCGAACGGTAAGCCCTTACGTTTTCCTTTTGTCCAGTCACGCAGCATTTCTTCGCAGTTATGACACACAGCATGTGGAGCCCATTTTTTGTCTTGGTCGCCAAGAGTAAGTCCGAAGTACGCTTTATAGCCGCGCCTCACAAACGATGTTATATTGCGCCTCTGACGAATAAGCGTGAAGTATCCACAAATATAACAGAAGGCATCAGGTTTGTTCACACATTGATTTCTCTTTGTAGCCATGACCAAATCTGAAAGAAAAAACAGACAAAATTATATCTCCCTATTGATACCATAATCGTGTAATTAATTAATTTGACCGCAAACGGCTAGAATGTAAAACCTCAAATTTCATGAAAACTGGAGCATGCAGAACAAAACTGGTTTCAAATATGAAATCAGCAGATCAAAAATGGTAAGAAACAGTAAAGAAATCTCATGCAACTGGGAATTATAAAAAATTTGTTGTCCTGTG
>CAUDMG010000847.1:0-72500 GCA_958450375.1 Homarus gammarus
GTGTTGTAGTGAATATGTGGTAATAGTGTTGTAGTGAATATGTGGTAATAGTGTTGTAGTGAATATATAGAACTAATGATATAGTGAATATGTGGTAATAGTGTTGTAGTGAATATGTGGTAATAGTGTTGTAGTGAATATGTGGTAATAGTGTTGTAATGAATATGTGGTACTAGTGTTGTAGTGAATATGTGGTACTAGTGTTGTAGTGAATATGTGGTAATAGTGTTGTAGTGAATATGTGGTAATAGTGTTGTAGTGAATATGTGGTAATAGTGTTGTAGTGAATATGTGGTAATAGTGTTGTAGTGAATATGTAGAACTAACCTAACCTAACCTATCCTAACCACAATTTTTCCATCAATATATAACAACGCATTTAGGTGATATGGTTTTGTGTAGTGTGTGTGTGTGTGTGTGCGCGAGTCAGTCAGTCTATGGTTTCAAACTCCACTCATCTTACAAGGCCTCTTTAATAACCTCTCGACCTCGTGGCCTCTTCACTTCTCGACCTCCTGACTTTAAACGATATTATATTATTAAATACATTAAATCCCATCCTAACCATTACTTTAAATCCGACGTTGGTAATCCTCCATTGACTCCTGTTGTACACAGACAGACAGACAGATGGTACTGGTTGCAATATCCATCGTCTCAATCAATGATATAGACAGACACACAATTTGTATTCTCAGTGATGATTTAATAAGTTTGTAGGTCAATTTTCTCCATAAATTGTGTATAATAAATAATATTCAGGTGAAGGTATAGTCTTGATCCTATTTCCACGCCATCATTGAACCATAGCTTAAGTGTGTGTGTGTGTGTGTGTGTGTGTGTGTGTGTGTGCGCGCGCGCGCGTATGTGTGTGTCTGTGTCTGTGTGTGTGTGTGTGTGAGAGTGTGTGTGATTATTGAATGGTTTAGACAGTTTGTAACAACGTTTCTGAGTTTAGTAAATTTTTATTGCTGTTTGAGTTAGGGTTTGTCTCTCACTCACGCAAGCAAGCAAGTGCGTAGAGTTATAGGCAATCACGACCTCAAGCACACATGGAATCACAATGAAACACGCAAGTAGCAGCCATTTCGATCTCTCTCTCTCTCTCTCGACGGTGGAGAATAGATAATAATTAAAACTCTACTCACCCTCACTGGCCTGGACAAACACACAACTATGCAAATGTAAATTTTTATCAGCGTTGTTTAAGTTATATTACAAGTGTCTCGCCTGTGTGTGTGTGTGTGTGTGTGTGTCTACTCCAGCCCTGGTACACACGTCAGTGATCAGTACACTATTGGCTGAACTTGTCCAAGGTGGAACAACCCTTGGGTGGACCAGCATCCTGCCAAGGTGCTGGAGTAACCCACTGGCTGCTGAAGACCATCACCACCTACCTGGCCACCACCACCACCACCACCTCAGAATAGGTTACACAAAAAGCCTTCAAAAGTTAAATAATAAGACGAGTTTTTTTTTTTATTGGTCACTCCCCTACATCCTTGTGTAAGGTGAAGCGCAGAAGCGTTTACAGCGCCCAACAAAAAGCATGCTAAGTTCATGCTTGCCTTTACGTCTCATGAGTTAAGGGCGTAGAAGCCTGAAGAGTTAAGGGCGTAGAAGCCTGAAGTCTTTGGTTTACGTCTAAGCAAGTTTTTGGAAACTTCAGCAACTTGTCCCTGAATACGAATTCGCAACTTTCGATTTACAGCAGGTACGTACATTGCTGTTAGGTGAACAGGGACCAAGGGGGCCTAGGAAGTGTGTCCGAACAACTTTCCACCGGCCCGGGAATTGAACCCGTGACATCTTGCTTGCGAGGCAAAAGCGGTACCCTTCTACCACCGGCGCCCCCTGAGGTTGTTTACATTCTCTCAGTGACGTGCTTTAGTGGCAGTATTTAACCCTCGCCTCCAGCCTCACTCTCCCAGGGGATGACAAGTCTCCTAACATGTGTCGTGACGCTTGTAATGTTTACGAGTTAGATTTCTCTTGTAATCTCCTGTAACTTGAGATCTTGTGGTATGTGTGTTGACGCCTTTGTAGCGAACTTTATTATTTCTTCTTCTTCTTCACCACAAGGCACTGCTGGTCCATCTGGTGACTCACAAGGCACTGCTGATCTACCTGGTGACTCTCAAGGCACTGCTGGTCCATCTGGTGACTCACAAGGCACTGCTGATCTACCTGGTGACTCACAAGGCACTGCTGATCCACCTGGTGACTCACAAGGCACTGCTGGTCCATCTGGTGATTCACAAGGCACTGCTGGTCCACCTGGTGACTCACAAGGCACTGCTGGTCCATCTGGTGATTCTCAAGGCACTGCTGGTCCACCTGGTGACTCAAGGCAGTGCTGATCTACCTGGTGACTCACAAGGCACTGCTGGTCCACCTGGTGACTCACAAGGCACTGCTGGTCCATCTGGTGATTCTCAAGGCACTGCTGGTCCACCTGGTGACTCACAAGGTACTGCTGGTCCACCTGGTGACTCACAAAGCACTGCTGGTCCATCTGGTGACTCACAAGGCACTGCTGATCCACCTGGTGACTCACAAGGCACTGATCTACCTTGTGACTCGCAAAACAGTTGGTCCACCTGGTGACTCACAAGGCACTGCTGATCCACCTGGTGACTCACAAGGCACTGCTGGTTCACCTGGTGACTCACAAGGCACCAGACTCACAGTCCCAGCTTTACATCTGACGCCTGGTCATGGACCGCCGGCTAATTCATTAATTAATTCTGTATAAGGACCGCTGGGGGAGTGTGTGATGAGGAGTGTCCCGAGTGTGTGATGAAGTGTGTGTGGTGAATGTGTGATGAAGTGTGTGGTTAGTTTGTGGTGAAGAGTGTGATGTGTATGAGAACTGTGGTGTGTGGTGAGGTTTATGATGAGGAGTGTGGGTTGAAAGATGTGGTGAAGTGTGTAATGAGTGTGGTGAGTGTTTTGAGGATTCTGGTATGGTGAGGAGAGTCGTGAGGATTATGGTGAGATGTATGGTGAAGGTAGTAGTGATAGTAGTAGGCATCTCTCAACCCCACGTCATCGTCTGTTTAGCACAATACATTCTAGGTAACATCCGGGGTCAGGTCGGCCATCTTTGTAAATATCCCACTTGGAATACAAATGGACTATAGGAGCTGTGTTATGTAGCTTTAGTTATTGGAAGCTAAAATGTTAGAAATAAACTGTTGTGTGATGTAGCTTTAGTTATTGGAAGCTAAAATGTTAGAAATAAACTGTTGTGTGATGTAGCTTTAGTTATTGGAAGCTAAAATGTCAGAAATAAACTGTTGTGTGATGTAGCTTTAGTTATTGGAAGCTAAAATGACAGAAATAAACTATTGTGTGATGTAGCTTTAGTTATTGGAAGCTAAAATGACAGAAATAAACTGTGGGTGTGTAGGTTTGTGCCAAGTCCACCCACTTCGATTCGAAACTTCATACTTCGCTGTGCATGACGTCGTCTGGTCTACGGTCCGGGGAGGGGGTGGCCTGGGGAGGGACCTCAGTTACCAGCTGGCCGTCGTGGTGTGAGGGTCTGTGACAATGCCTGATAAATGTTCCCTTTCTAGATACAGACTACATGATGATAGTTGGTTTTTCATTGGTTTCCAAAGGATGAAGAACAGAGAACAAAAAGTGTATTTTATTGTACATGCAGCAAATATGTAGAGTGTAAAACGAGGAAGGGCAATACATGATAGCCGTTGGCAGGTTTATATTTAAATTCCCTAAATTCTAATGTTCAGCTAGGAAAGCAGAAGTGGAGAGACAAGTACTTATTTGTTGCTTGAAACTGTTGTATAGTCTAGTTATGTGTAATATATCAAGTGGCCATAATGATAAACTGAAAACCTCTACACACATATACATGAATTCACTTCTTTACTGTAATAGCTTGGGGAGAGAGAGAATGGTGAGATTCATAATCATTAAAAAATTTATTGTTTTCTTTGACTATTTTATTTTATTCTTGTATTCCTTCTGCCCCCCCCCCCCCCCCGTAAATAGCTAGCCCATATGTCTATGATTACTTAATTGCTTTTAGACTGATACAGGCAGAAAAATAATACGAGTATAAATAATAATAGAGAGAGAAAAGATAATTAATAATTATAATAAAAATTATTGACAAGTTCAAGTGGCTAACTGAAAGCTAATGTGTTATGGGATGAGAAAATCAGGATATACGGTAAGAATGTCTTCTAATACCCGGAATAATATACGAGTCCTTCCTTACCAGGCGAATCCCAAGGGATTTTTCCAGCTATTTAGGACAAAGGTCAAGGACAAAGTGGGACCTTTAACGTCAGAGAGAGGGGAAGTGGTCGATGATAGTGAGGAAATAAGCAAAGCATTAAACAGCTACTTTTTATCAGTTTTCACAGTAGAAATTCATGAGGAAACGCCCGAGGTGGAACTGATATTTAGGGGAAATGAAGAAGAAAAACTAAAGGATGTCACTTTCAGAAAAGAGGATATTCTTAAGAAGATAAATATATTGAAGAAGACAAAATTCCCAGGGCCGGATGAAATTTGCCCACGAGTTTTGAAAGAGTTGAGCCCGACTTGTGGAGACAGGCAATTGTAGTACCCATATTTAAAAAGGGAGAAAGAGCATCAGCGTCAAATTACCGGCCGATCAGTTTGACGTCAGTAGTGGAAAAATTTCTTGAATCAATTATAGTAAATAGTATCCGTTGCATTTAGAGAAAAACAAATTAATCTACGACTCTCAACATGAATTTACAAATGGAAAATCTTGTCTAACAAATCTGCTGACGTCTTTTAGGGAAGTCTATGAGGTAGTAGATAATGACGAAAATTATGATGTTATCTACTTAGACTTTAGCAAAGCATTTGACAGAGTACCGCATCAGAGGCTTCTGAGAAAAGTTAAAGCTCATGGTATCGAGGGGAAAGTTTGAATTTGGAAAAAAATCATGACTCACCGATAGAACACAGAGGGTCAGCGTATATGGTTTTGAATCTGAGTGGGGGCTGTGTAACTAGTGGGGCTCCCCATTCTTGTTCATAATCTACAGTACATAAACGATCTAGATACCGCGATCAGCAGTGACATAAGCAAGTTTGCGGATGACACCAAAATAGGGCGGCAGATTAATTCAGAGCAGGATGCAAATGCACTACAGGAGGATTTAAATAAACTGCAGGAGTAGTCAGAAAAATGGCAAATGATATTCAACACCAGCAAGTGCAGCGTGCTTAATATTGGAAGAACAAATACTGTCAATGTTTACAGCCTTAACAACATCAAACTAGATAAGTCGACTTGTGAAAGAGACCTAGGGGTACTCGTGAGCCCGGACCTTCGGCCTAGGAAACAGTGCGTTTATGTTTGAAATAAGGCAAACAGAGTATTAGGTTTTATATCCAGAAGTGTAAGTAATACGAGTGCAGGGGTCATATTGCAATTAAATCTTGCTCTAGTCAGGCCGCACCTCGATTATGCTGTTCACTTCCATGATAATATAGAATGGATATCAATTCACTGGTGTCATGGTTTTGGTATGAATCGGTAGTAGTAGGAGTGGATTATATTATATAAAGATAATAATATGTCGTATTTCTTATTTCTTACCGTAGAGTCCGATACCTTCACACTGATTACTTACAGGAGATTATGGCGTATCTACGTAGAAGTTCACTCCACCACTCGACATTCCATGATTTATACTTGATAAATGATGATTTAATGAATTCATTTAATTTTCAACATCCATCTAAGTTACTGGTTATACTTTGTTATAACCAATCAGTAATAATAATAAGATAGGATCACAGATACGGGCAGATAATTGCACTTACATTTATTTGTCAAGCTTCCATACAATGATTTACAATTTGCATGGCTATATGATTCACTCACGTTCACGCTGTAATAAAATTAATCTTCTAAAAGAGAATTTTAACTTGGGGACACATGTGATTACTCTACTATGGGTATAACTTAACAGAGCCTTAATTCTTCAAGTGATACATTTACTGCCAGCCTGGATTGCTTTTGTTGCAACCAGGCTTCCGCACAAGAACTTCTTTCCACGGGCCACAGCAACAAAAAGTACTCTTGGGTTACCACACATGGTGTCGTGCAGGAGAACTCTGGAAGCGTGACTTGAATTAACCATTTAGGTGCAATAGACCAGCCTAGATTGCTTTTGTCGCAACCAGGCTTCCACACGTGATATTTCCACGGGGATAACAACCTAGGTTAACACGCTTAGTCTCGTGTCGACCTTCCACGGCCATAACAACAAAAGGTACTCTTGGTTTACCACACACAGTCTCGCGTCACTGAGTCACGGTAGATGGTTGTCGCGGCAAGGAGAACTGGTAAGCGTGACTTGAATTAACCATTTAGGGGCAATAGACCAGCCTGGATTGCTTTTGTCGCAACCAGGCTTCCACACGTGATATTTCCACGGGGATAACAAACCTAGGTTAACACACTTAGTCTCGTGTCGATCACGGTCACGGTAGACGGGTGTCGTGCAGGAGAAATCTGTAAGCGTGAATTAATTAACCATTTACTGTAGGTTTCATAGGCCAGCCTGGATTGCTCTTGTCGCAACCAGGCATCCACACGTGATATTTCCACGGGGATAACAACCTAGGTTAACACACTTAGTCTCGTGTCGACGACGGTTCACAGGACGGAGGGGCGGTGGAGGACTCTGTGTGGTGTGGTGTCCCGCCCCCTTTCAGGAGGGAGAGGATGGAGACGACGTCTTAACTAACCCATGGCTCAGGGGATACTACTTAAAATGAGGTTTTTGGGTGTGAAGCGATGAACAGTACAACACTGTTCCACTGCCCACCCCCCTAAAGGCTGGCTAACATACACTAATTGATAAATACATGTCCCAGTTATGCCTCGCCGGGCGTCTTATCTCTGGTAAAACAAACTTTGGAGTTGGTTGCGTGGGTAAGCCTAACGCAACCCATGACAACTGGAGTCGGTGCAGTGAAGAATGACGAAAATGATTCTGGGACTTAAAACCTTCCCTATCAATATAGATTAAAGAAACTAAACTTGCATTCCCTAGAAAGACGAAGAGTGCGGGGATATATGATAGAAGTATTTAGTGGGTGAAATGGATTAATAAAGGAGATATAGATAAAGTTCTTATAATATCCGAGCAGGATAGGACTCGTAGCAACGGATTTAAGTTGGATAAGTTTAGGTTTAGGAGGGAGATAGGAAGGAACTGGTTCACAAATAGGGTGCTAGAAGAGTGGAACAAGCTTAACAACTTTGTAGTAAGTGCTGGGATGCTGGAAAGCCTTAAAAGGAGGCTAGATAGAGTCATGGACGATAGAGAATGATGTAACTCTAGACAGGACCTGCCATGCACAAGCCAACCGGCCTATTGCAAACTTCTTATTTTGCTATATTCTTATGTTCTTACTACCGACTCCTTCCACTGCGGCCAGTAAAGTCAGACAACAAGCTCTGCCTCCTGCACGTGCGTTGACATCATGATGTTTTCTTACATCTGATGAACTTATTTACCCTCTTACAAATTGTCTTTAATTTATGTCTTCTCAATGCTTTGTTGAGAATTTTATGGAGTTCCCGGGCATTTAGTGCATTTTCTATTGCATGTGTCAACACCTCATCAACCTTTTTCATTTTTCTCGTGCCATCCTTTATGAGGGTGCGTAGTTCCTGAAAGTTTTGCTCTTTTCTCTCTAATGTCCACAACGCCTTTGTCATGCAAACCCTTTCCGATGAAGTCCCCAACACATTTAATTTATCAGGGATGTAAACAAAGTTTTGTCCCTGTTAATCATGCGCTACATATATATTTTCCTCCCAATCCACATTAAACGTTATTTTACGGTCTTGGGCTTAAGAGACAAACCTTGCCACAAGACGAAGCATTTATATAACTGAAGTGTCTGTTGGGTCGTTTTCTAAGTACTATTTTAAGGTGACTGGGGTCAAAATTTCTGGATTACATTCTTAAATTTTCATATTTTTCATCCGAGTCCCAAGGAAAGCTATGCGTTGATCCTCTAATAAGGTGTCTTCAGACAGCCTACCCTCGGGCAGAATATCTTTAGACAGATTATCTACGCCCTTGGATGATCTGTCCCAAAAAAATTTAAATTGATATAATTTTCGAATCCCCAAGACAACGAGAACAACAATAAACAGCATCAGCAAAAGAGAATCGATGGGGATGTATTCGCTCTTGGCTTATTTTATTAAATACCTAAGTTGCTCCACCTCGCGTAAAGCACACTTATATTAAACGTATTGGCCTACGACTGGTACTTTTCTCCAGGGGGAATCACAAGTAACAGGCCGGGACTCGGGATCAGGTGAGCCAATAAAGCTATACAAAAAGGTCTTACCCCAGATGAATAAATTGTTGTTACGAGACCGTTACGCTTTAAGATACAATTCTAATTATATTTTTTCATACTCTTGTGTTTGTTGGACGCAGAACCAAAACAACCAAAACCCGATTAGTTACACACTTAACACCAAAAGTATATTGAGTGTACCAACCATATTTGTTATATACTTTACAGTTTTATGGTTTAAAAGCGTTTGAATTATTTACTTTAAACTGTATATTAGATTCAGGTTGGAACAACAACCTTCGACAACATACTGTACATGCTACACGGACAGTATAAGTGGAGGCTAAGTCTTTATCATTAAAAAAGTTCACAACCTGTAGTACAGTACTAGTGTTGTAGTGAATATGTGGTACTAGTGTTGTAGTGAATATGTAGAACTAATGTTGGAGTGAATATGTGGTAATAGTGTTGTAGTGAATATGTGGTAATAGTGTTGTAGTGAATATGTAGAACTAATGATGTAGTGAATATGTGGTAATAGCGTTGTAGTGAATATGTGGTACTAGTGTTGTAGTGAATATGTGGTAATAGTGTTGTAGTGAATATGTAGAACTAATGATGTAGTGAATATGTGGTGATAGTGTTGCAGTGAATATGTGGTACTAGTGTTGTAGTGAATATGTAGAACTAATGTTGGAGTGAATATGTGGTAATAGTGTTGTAGTGAATATGTGGTACTAGTGTTGTAGTGAATATGTAGAACTAATGTTGGAGTGAATATGTGGTAATAGTGTTGTAGTGAATATGTGGTAATAGTGTTGTAGTGAATATGTAGAACTAATGTTTGAGTGAATATGTGGTAATAGTGTTGTAGTGAATATGTGGTAATAGTGTTGTAGTGAATATGTAGAACAAATGTTGGAGTGAATATGTGGTAATAGTGTTGTAGTGAATATGTGGTACTAGTGTTGTAGTGAATATGTAGAACTAATGATGTAGTGAATATGTGGTAATAGTGTTGTAGTGAATATGTGATACTAGTGTTGTAGTGAATATGTGGTAATAGTGTTGTAGTGAATATGTAGATCTAATGATGTAGTGAATATGTGGTAATAGTGTTGTAGTGAATATGTGGTAATAGTGTTGTAGTGAATATGTGGTAATAGTGTTGTAGTGAATATGTGGTAATAGTGTTGTAGTGAATATGTGGTAATAGTGTTGTAGTGAATATGTAGAACTAATGTTGGAGTGAATATGTGGTAATAGTGTTGTAGTGAATATGTAGAACTAATGTTGGAGTGAATATGTGGTAATAGTGTTGTAGTGAATATGTGGTACTAGTGTTGTAGTGAATATGTAGAACTAATGATGCAGTGAATATGTGGTAATAGTGTTGTAGTGAATATGTGGTACTAGTGTTGTAGTGAATATGTGGTAATAGTGCTGTAGTGAATATGTGGTAATAGTGTTGTAGTGAATATGTAGATCTAATGATGTAGTGAATATGTGGTAATAGTGTTGTAGTGAATATGTGGTACTAGTGTTGTAGTGAATATGTGGTAATAATGTTGTAGTGAATATGTGGTAATAGTGTTGTAGTGAATATGTGGTAATAGTGTTGTAGTGAATATGTAGAACAAATGTTGGAGTGAATATGTGGTAATAGTGTTGTAGTGAATATGTGGTACTAGTGTTGTAGTGAATATGTAGAACTCATGATGTAGTGAATATGTGGTAATAGTGTTGTAGTGAATATGTGATACTAGTGTTGTAGTGAATATGTGGTAATAGTGTTGTAGTGAATATGTAGATCTAATGATGTAGTGAATATGTGGTAATAGTGTTGTAGTGAATATGTGGTAATAGTGTTGTAGTGAATATGTGGTAATAGTGTTGTAGTGAATATGTGGTAATAGTGTTGTAGTGAATATGTGGTAATAGTGTTGTAGTGAATATGTAGAACTAATGTTGGAGTGAATATGTGGTAATAGTGTTGTAGTGAATATGTAGAACTAATGTTGGAGTGAATATGTGGTAATAGTGTTGTAGTGAATATGTGGTACTAGTGTTGTAGTGAATATGTAGAACTAATGATGTAGTGAATATGTGGTAATAGTGTTGTAGTGAATATGTGGTACTAGTGTTGTAGTGAATATGTGGTAATAGTGCTGTAGTGAATATGTGGTAATAGTGTTGTAGTGAATATGTAGATCTAATGATGTAGTGAATATGTGGTAATAGTGTTGTAGTGAATATGTGGTACTAGTGTTGTAGTGAATATGTGGTAATAATGTTGTAGTGAATATGTGGTAATAGTGTTGTAGTGAATATGTGGTAATAGTGTTGTAGTGAATATGTGGTAATAGTGTTGTAGTGAATATGTGGTAATAGTGTTGTAGTGAATATGTAGAACTAATGATGTAGTGAATATGTGGTAATAGTGTTGTAGTGAATATGTGGTAATAGTGTTGTAGTGAATATGTGGTAATAGTGTTGTAGTGAATATGTGGTAATAGTGTTGTAGTGAATATGTGGTAATAGTGTTGTAGTGAATATGTGGTACTAGTGTTGTAGTGAATATGTGGTACTAGTGTTGTAGTGAATATGTGGTACTAGTGTTGTAGTGAATATGTGGTAATAGTGTTGTAGTGAATATGTGGTAATAGTGTTGTAGTGAATATGTGGTAATAGTGTTGTAGTGAATATGTGGTAATAGTGTTGTAGTGAATATGTAGATCTAATGATGTAGTGAATATGTGGTCATAGTGTTGTAGTGAATATGTGGAAATAGTGTTGTAGTGAATATGTGGTAATAGTGTTGTAGTGAATATGTAGAACTAATGTTGGAGTGAATATGTGGTAATAGTGTTGTAGTGAATATGTGGTACTAGTGTTGTGGTGAATATGTAAAACTAATGATGTAGTGAATATGTGGTAATAGTGTTGTAGTGAATATGTGGTACTAGTGTTGTAGTGAATATGTGGTAATATTGTTGTAGTGAATATGTGGTACTAGTGTTGTAGTGAATATGTGGTAATAGTGTTGTAGTGAATATGTGGTACTAGTGTTGTAGTGAATATGTGGTAATAATGTTGTAGTGAATATGTGGTAATAGTGTTGTAGTGAATATGTGGTAATAGTGTTGTAGTGAATATGTGGTAATAGTGTTGTAGTGAATATGTGGTAATAGTGTTGTAGTGAATATGTAGAACTAATGCTGTAGTGAATATGTGGTAATAGTGTTGTAGTGAATATGTAGAACTAATGTTGTAGTGAATATGTAGTAATAGTGTTGTAGTGAATATGTGGTAATAGTGTTGTAGTGAATATGTGGTAATAGTGTTGTAGTGAATATGTAGAACTAATGATGTAGTGAATATGTGGTAATAGTGTTGTAGTGAATATGTGGTAATAGTGTTGTAGTGAATATGTGGTACTAGTGTTGTAGTGAATATGTGGTAATAGTGTTGTAGTGAATATGTGGTAATAGTGTTGTAGTGAATATGTGGTAATAGTGTTGTAGTGAATATGTGGTAATAGTGTTGTAGTGAATATGTGGTAATAGTGTTGTAGTGAATATGTAGAACTAATGTTGGAGTGAATATGTGGTAATAGTGTTGTAGTGAATATGTGGTACTAGTGTTGTGGTGAATATGTAAAACTAATGATGTAGTGAATATGTGGTAATAGTGTTGTAGTGAATATGTGGTACTAGTGTTGTAGTGAATATGTGGTAATAGTGTTGCAGTGAATATGTAGAACTAATGATGTAGTGAATATGTGGTAATAGTGTTGTAGTGAATATGTGGTAATAGTGTTGTAGTGAATATGTGGTAATAGTGTTGTAGTGAATATGTGGTAATAGTGTTGTAGTGAATATGTGGTACTAGTGTTGTAGTGAATATGTGGTAATAATGTTGTAGTGAATATGTGGTAATAGTGTTGTAGTGAATATGTGGTAATAGTGTTGTAGTGAATATGTGGTAATAGTGTTGTAGTGAATATGTAGAACTAATGATGTAGTGAATATGTGGTAATAGTGTTGTAGTGAATATGTGGTAATAGTGTTGTAGTGAATATGTGGTAATAGTGTTGTAGTGAATATGTGGTAATAGTGTTGTAGTGAATATGTGGTAATAGTGTTGTAGTGAATATGTGGTACTAGTGTTGTAGTGAATATGTGGTAATAGTGTTGTAGTGAATATGTGGTAATAGTGTTGTAGTGAATATGTGGTAATAGTGTTGTAGTGAATATGTGGTAATAGTGTTGTAGTGAATATGTGGTCATAGTGTTGTAGTGAATATGTGGTAATAGTGTTGTAGTGAATATGTGGTAATAGTGTTGTAGTGAATATGTAGAACTAATGATGTAGTGAATATGTGGTAATAGTGTTGTAGTGAATATGTGGTAATAGTGTTGTAGTGAATATGTAGAACTAATGCTGTAGTGAATATGTGGTAATAGTGTTGTAGTGAATATGTAGAACTAATGTTGTAGTGAATATGTGGTAATAGTGTTGTAGTGAATATGTAGTACTAGTGTTGTAGTGAATATGTTGTAATAGTGTTGTAGTGAATATGTCAACTAAGAGGTGCATGCAATCGAATTAGGTGTCAATGGAAAGCTGAATAGCTGCTCTAGCCAGCCATTAGGGTTAAGTAGTGAAAAGCAGCGCGATTGCTGATCTATAAGAGAAAAAACTTGAGTTTTGACGTTTTTTCGCAAAAATTCATTTTTTATATTTGGATTCGCGACGCCTAGAACATGTTGGATTTCATTAATTCTGGCACCAATGAATTTAGGAGTAACGAAATAATTGGGAAAAATGAGCAACCCTAGTGTACAGCCATCCATGACGCAGGTCCTGGCCACTGGCTACAGTGTAGGGCCTGGAGAGAGAGAGAGAGAGAGAGAGAGAGAGAGAGAGAGAGAGAGAGAGAGAGAGAGAGAGAGAGAGAGTACATGAATATTACCCATGTGTTGATGACGTGTAGTGTTGAATAGACGTGTCGTTGATGACGTGTAGTGTTGAATAGTTGTGTTGTTGATGACGTGTAGTGTTGCATGGATGTGTTGTTGATGACGTGTAGTGTTGCATGGATGTGTTGTTGATGACGTGTAGTGTTGAATAGTTGTGTTGCTGATGACGTGTAGTGTTGAATAGTTGTGTTGTTGATGACGTGTAGTGTTGAATAGACGTGTTGTTGATGACGTGTAGCGTTGAATAGTTGTGTTGTTGATGACGTGTAGTGTTGAATAGTTGTGTTGTTGATGACGTGTAGTGTTGAATGGATGTGTTGTTGATGACGTGTAGTGGTGAATAGTTGTGTTGTTGATGACGTGTAGTGTTGAATAGACGTGTTGTTGATGACGTGTAGTGTTGCATGGATGTGTTGTTGATGGCGTGTAGTGTTGCATGGATGTGTTGTTGATGGCGTGCAGTGTTGCATGGAGGTTTTGTAGTGTTGCAAGGTGGTTATGTAGTGTTGCATGGATGTATTGTAGTGTTGCATGGATGTATTGTAGTGTTGCATGGAGGTTGTGTAGTGTTGCATGGATGAATTGTAGTGTTGCATGGAGGTTATATAGTGTTGCATGGATGAATTGTAGTGTTGCATGGAGGTTATGTAGTGTTGCATGGATGAATTGTAGTGTTGCATGGAGGTTATATAGTGTTGCATGGATGAATTGTAGTGTTGCATGGAGGTTATGTAGTGTTGCATGGATGTATTGTAGTGTTGCATGGATGTATTGTAGTGTTGCATGGAGGTTATGTAGTGTTGCATGGATGTATTGTAGTGTTGCATGGATGTATTGTAGTGTTGCAAGGGATGATTGTTGGTGACCTCGTACAAGTGTTCCATCCTGTGTTTGGTAGTGAAGGAAGAGTTGTAAGTGAGGCCAATTGCACACCGTGAATACATGTTGCTATGGCTGTTAGTACATGATGCTGTGTTGACGTTAACCTAACGAACCTAACCTGACCTAACTAACCTGACCTAACCTAACTAACCTAACCTGACCTGACCTAACCTGACCTAACCTAACCTAACTAACCTGACCTAACCTAACTAACCTAACCTGACCTGACCTAACCTGACCTAACCTAACCTGACCTAACTAACCTGACCTAACCTAACTAACCTAACCTGACCTGACCTAACCTGACCTAACCTAACCTAACTAACCTGACCTAACTTAACTTAACTAAACTAACCTAACCTGACCTAACCTGACCTAACCTAACCTGACCTAACCTAACTAACCTGACCTAACTTAACCTAACCTGACCTAACCTGACCTAACCTAACAAACCTGACCTAACCTAACCTGACCTAACCTAACCTGACCTAACTTAACCTAACCTAACCTAACCTAACCTGACCTAACCTAACCTGACCTAACTAACCTGACCTAACCTAACTAACCTAACCTGACCTGACCTAACCTGACCTAACCTAACCTAACTAACCTGACCTAACTTAACTTAAATAAACTAACCTAACCTGACCTAACCTGACCTAACCTAACCTGACCTAACCTAACTAACCTGACCTAACCTGACCTAACCTGACCTAACTTAACTTAACCTGACCTAACCTGACCTAACCTAACCTAACCTGACCTGACCTAACCTAACCTGACCTAACCTAACCTGACCTGACCTAACCTAACCTAACCTAACTAACCTGACCTAACCTAACCTGACCTAACCTAACTAACCTGACCTAACCTAACCTAACCTAACCTAACCTGACCTGACCTAACCTAACTGACCTAACCTAACCTGACCTAACCTAACTAACCTGACCTAACCTAACCTGACCTAACCTAACCTAACCTAACCTAACTAACCTGACCTAACCTAACCTGACCTAACCTAACCTAACCTGACCTAACCTAACCTAACCTAACTAACCTAACCTAACCTAACCTGACCTAACCTAACTAACCTAACCTGACCTAACTAACCTAACCTAACCTGACCTAACCTGACCTAACCTAACTAACCTAACCTAACCTGACCTAACCTAACTAACCTACCTGACCTAACCTAACTAACCTAACCTAACCTGACCTAACCTAACTAACCTAACTAACCTAACTAACCTACCTGACCTAACCTAACTAACCTAACCTGACCTAACCTAACTAACCTGACCTAACTAACCTGACCTAACCTAACTAACCTAACCTAACTAACCTGACCTAACTAACCTGACCTAACTAACCTGACCTAACCTGACCTAACCTAACTAACCTAACCTAACCTACCTGACCTAGCTTAGCAAACTAACTTAACCGAACCTAACTTTAACTAATCCCAATTTTTGCATTTTAGTGTGTGTGTGTGTGTGTGTGTGTGTGTGTGTGTGTGTCAATCTGGTCGTACGTTGTTTTATTAAAGGTCACTTCCTGGTTTGTCATCCGCTTCAAGTGTTATCTCTCTCTCTCTCTCTCTCTCTCTCTCTCTCTCTCTCTCACGACACTGTCCTAAAATTCTTAACATAGTCTAGGTTAGGTTAGGTTAGGTTAGGTTAGCTTAGGTTGCGTCACATTATAGTTGAGGTGGCGTGACGTCTCCTAGAGCTGCGTCACCGTATTAAAGGAGTGTGTGACGGCCCCAATTAGGCCGTCACGGGATATCACACAACCATAACTAAACCCTGAAGCCATTTGCAATTTCTCTCGAGTGTTCAACTATTTATTATTTACAGTCTACGTGGTCTGTCTGTCTGTCTGTCTGTCTGTGTCTGTCTGTCTGTCTGTGTCTGTCTGTCTGTCTGTCTGTGTCTGTCTGTCTGTCTGTCTGTGTCTGTCTGTCTGTCTGTCTGTCTGTGTCTGTCTGTCTGTCTGTCTGTCTGTCTGTGTCTGTCTGTCTGTGTCTGTCTGTCTGTCTGTGTCTGTCTGTCTGTGTCTGTCTGTGTCTGTCTGTCTGTGTCTGTCTGTCTGTCTGTCTGTGTCTGTCTGTTTGTTTACTTTATTTGGTCGTTACAATATTCAGAATGCCAAATACCGTCGATATGTAGATGTTGAGAGAGAGAGAGAGAGAGAGAGAGAGAGAGAGAGAGAGAGAGAGAGAGAGAGAGAGAGAGAGAGAGAGAGGCCAGGAGCTACGGATCACCTTGACTAATCTCCTCTTAATTTCCCAATCAGATTCAAGAGGATTAACACAGACTGGCTAATCAGGGGTCACTCACAGGTCAGAAGGTCAAGAGGTCACAGAGGAAGGGTGGGGGGGGAGGAGGAGGAGAGAAGAGGAAGAGGAGGAAGGAGGAGGAGGAGGAAAGAGGAGGATGGAGGAGGAGGAGGAGGAGGAAAGAGGGGGAGGAGAGAGGAGGAAGAGGAGGAAGAGGGAGAAGGAGGAGGAGGAGGAGGAGGAGGAAGAGGGAGGAGGAAGGAGGAGGAGGAGGAGGAGGAGGAAGAGGGAGGAGGAAGGAGGAGGAGGAAAGAGGAGGATGGAGGAGGAGGAAGGAGGAAGAAAGAGGAGGAAGAAGGAGGAGGAAGGAGGAAGAAAGAGGAGGAAGGAGGAGGAGGAGGAGGAGGAAGAAAGAGGAGGAAGGAGGAGGAGGAGGAGAAGGAGGAAAGAGGAGGATGGTGGAGGAGGAAGGAGGAAGAAAGAGGAGGATGGAGGAGGAGGAAGGAGGAAGAAAGAGGAGGATGGAGGAGGAGGAAGGAGGAAGAAAGAGGAGGAAGGAGGAGGAGGAGGAGGAGGAAAGAGGAGGATGGAGGAGGAGGAAGGAGAAAGAAAGAGGAGGAAGGAGGAGGAGGAGGAGGAGGAAAGCGGAGGATGGAGGAGGAGAAGGAGGAAGAAAGAGGAGAATGGAGGAAGAGGAGGAGGAGGAAAGAGGAGGATGGAGGAGGAGGAAGGAGGAAGAAAGAGGAGGAAGGAGGAGGAGGAAAGAGGAGGAAGGAGGAGGAGGAGGAGGAAAGAGGAGGATGGAGGAGGAGAAGGAGGAAGAAAGAGGAGAATGGAGGAAGAGGGAGGAGGAGGATGGTTCCAGTATAAACTAAATTCAATTAAAACTACGTAAACCAATACATAAATAAACCACGTCATTTAGCAAAAAATAAACCACGTTTCATAGCCCAAATAAACCACGTCATATAGACAAAATAAACCACGTCATATAGGCCAATAAACCGTCATATAGGCCAATAAACCGTCATATAGGCCAATAAACCACGTCATATAGGCCAATAAACCACGTCATATAGGCCAATAAACCGTCATATAGGCCAATAAACCGTCATATAGGCCAATAAACCGTCATATAGGCCAATAAACCACGTCATATAGGCCAATAAACCGTCATATAGGCCAATAAACCACGTCATATAGGCCAATAAACCACGTCATATAGGCCAATAAACCGTCATATAGGCCAATAAACCGTCATATAGGCCAATAAACCACGTCATATAGGCCAATAAACCCGTCATATAGGCCAATAAACCGTCATATAGGCCAATAAACCGTCATATAGGCCAATAAACCACGTCATATAGGCCAATAAACCGTCATATAGGCCAATAAACCGTCATATAGGCCAATAAACCACGTCTATAGGCCATAAACCGTCATATAGGCCAATAAACCACGTCATATAGGCCAATAAACCACGTCATATAGGCCAATAAACCACGTCATATAGGCCAATAAACCGTCATATAGGCCAATAAACACGTCATATAGGCCAATAAACCACGTCATATAGGCCAATAAACCGCGAAATATAGGCCAATAAACCGTCATATAGGCCAATAAACCGTCATATAGGCCAATAAACCACGTCATATAGGCCAATAAACCGTCATATAGGCCAATAAACCACGTCATATAGGCCAATAAACCGTCATATAGGCCAATAAACCACGTCATATAGGCCAATAAACCGTCATATAGGCCAATAAACCACGTCATATAGGCCAATAAACCGTCATATAGGCCAATAAACCGTCATATAGGCCAATAAACCGTCATATAGGCCAATAAACCACGTCATATAGGCCAATAAACCACGTCATATAGGCCAATAAACCGTCATATAGGCCAATAAACCACGTCATATAGGCCAATAAACCGTCATATAGGCCAATAAACCGTCATATAGGCCAATAAACCACGTCATATAGGCCAATAAACCACGTCATATAGGCCAATAAACCGTCATATAGGCCAATAAACCACGTCATATAGGCCAATAAACCGTCATATAGGCCAATAAACCGTCATATAGGCCAATAAACCGTCATATAGGCCAATAAACCACGTCATATAGGCCAATAAACCACGTCATATAGGCCAATAAACCGTCATATAGGCCAATAAACCACGTCATATAGGCCAATAAACCGTCATATAGGCCAATAAACCGTCATATAGGCCAATAAACCACGTCATATAGGCCAATAAACCGTCATATAGGCCAATAAACCACGTCATATAGGCCAATAAACCGTCATATAGGCCAATAAACCGTCATATAGGCCAATAAACCACGTCATATAGGCCAATAAACCGTCATATAGGCCAATAAACCGTCATATAGGCCAATAAACCACGTCATATAGGCCAATAAACCGTCATATAGGCCAATAAACCACGTCATATAGGCCAATAAACCCGTCATATAGGCCAATAAACCGTCATATAGGCCAATAAACCGTCATATAGGCCAATAAACCGTCATATAGGCCAATAAACCACGTCATATAGGCCAATAAACCACGTCATATAGGCCAATAAACCGTCATATAGGCCAATAAACCGTCATATAGGCCAATAAACCGTCATATAGGCCAATAAACCGTCATATAGGCCAATAAACCACGTCATATAGGCCAATAAACCGTCATATAGGCCAATAAACCGTCATATAGGCCAATAAACCACGTCATATAGGCCAATAAACCGTCATATAGGCCAATAAACCGTCATATAGGCCAATAAACCGTCATATAGGCCAATAAACCACGTCATATAGGCCAATAAACCACGTCATATAGGCCAATAAACCGTCATATAGGCCAATAAACCGTCATATAGGCCAATAAACCACGTCATATAGGCCAATAAACCGTCATATAGGCCAATAAACCGTCATATAGGCCAATAAACACGTCATATAGGCCAATAAACCACGTCATATAGGCCAATAAACCACGTCATATAGGCCAATAAACCGTCATATAGGCCAATAAACCACGTCATATAGGCCAATAAACCGTCATATAGGCCAATAAACCACGTCATATAGGCCAATAAACCACGTCATATAGGCCAATAAACCACGTCATATAGGCCAATAAACCGTCATATAGGCCAATAAACCACGTCATATAGGCCAATAAACCACGTCATATAGGCCAATAAACCACGTCATATAGGCCAATAAACCGTCATATAGGCCAATAAACCACGTCATATAGGCCAATAAACACGTCATATAGGCCAATAAACCGTCATATAGGCCAATAAACCACGTCATATAGGCCAATAAACCACGTCATATAGGCCAATAAACCGTCATATAGGCCAATAAACCGTCATATAGGCCAATAAACCACGTCATATAGGCCAATAAACCACGTCATATAGGCCAATAAACCGTCATATAGGCCAATAAACCGTCATATAGGCCAATAAACCGTCATATAGGCCAATAAACCACGTCATATAGGCCAATAAACCGTCATATAGGCCAATAAACCGTCATATAGGCCAATAAACACGTCATATAGGCCAATAAACACGTCATATAGGCCAATAAACACGTCATATAGGCCAATAAACCGTCATATAGGCCAATAAACCGTCATATAGGCCAATAAACCGTCATATAGGCCAATAAACCACGTCATATAGGCCAATAAACCGTCATATAGGCCAATAAACCGTCATATAGGCCAATAAACCGTCATATAGGCCAATAAACCGTCATATAGGCCAATAAACCCGTCATATAGGCCAATAAACCGTCATATAGGCCAATAAACCACGTCATATAGGCCAATAAACCACGTCATATAGGCCAATAAACCGTCATATAGGCCAATAAACCGTCATATAGGCCAATAAACCGTCATATAGGCCAATAAACCGTCATATAGGCCAATAAACCGTCATATAGGCCAATAAACCGTCATATAGGCCAATAAACCACGTCATATAGGCCAATAAACCGTCATATAGGCCAATAAACCGTCATATAGGCCAATAAACCACGTCATATAGGCCAATAAACCACGTCATATAGGCCAATAAACCGTCATATAGGCCAATAAACCACGTCATATAGGCCAATAAACCGTCATATAGGCCAATAAACCGTCATATAGGCCAATAAACCACGTCATATAGGCCAATAAACCGTCATATAGGCCAATAAACCGTCATATAGGCCAATAAACCACGTCATATAGGCCAATAAACCACGTCATATAGGCCAATAAACCGTCATATAGGCCAATAAACCACGTCATATAGGCCAATAAACCGTCATATAGGCCAATAAACCGTCATATAGGCCAATAAACCGTCATATAGGCCAATAAACCGTCATATAGGCCAATAAACCGTCATATAGGCCAATAAACCGTCATATAGGCCAATAAACCACGTCATATAGGCCAATAAACCGTCATATAGGCCAATAAACCGTCATATAGGCCAATAAACCACGTCATATAGGCCAATAAACCACGTCATATAGGCCAATAAACCGTCATATAGGCCAATAAACCGTCATATAGGCCAATAAACCACGTCATATAGGCCAATAAACCGTCATATAGGCCAATAAACCGTCATATAGGCCAATAAACCACGTCATATAGGCCAATAAACCACGTCATATAGGCCAATAAACCGTCATATAGGCCAATAAACCGTCATATAGGCCAATAAACCACGTCATATAGGCCAATAAACCGTCATATAGGCAATAAACCGTCATATAGGCCAATAAACCACGTCATATAGGCCAATAAACCGTCATATAGGCCAATAAACCGTCATATAGGCCAATAAACCACGTCATATAGGCCAATAAACCGTCATATAGGCCAATAAACCGTCATATAGGCCAATAAACCGTCATATAGGCCAATAAACCACGTCATATAGGCCAATAAACCGTCATATAGGCCAATAAACCCGTCATATAGGCCAATAAACCGTCATATAGGCCAATAAACCACGTCATATAGGCCAATAAACCGTCATATAGGCCAATAAACCACGTCATATAGGCCAATAAACCGTCATATAGGCCAATAAACCGTCATATAGGCCAATAAACCACGTCATATAGGCCAATAAACCACGTCATATAGGCCAATAAACCGTCATATAGGCCAATAAACCACGTCATATAGGCCAATAAACCGTCATATAGGCCAATAAACCGTCATATAGGCCAATAAACCACGTCATATAGGCCAATAAACCACGTCATATAGGCCAATAAACCGTCATATAGGCCAATAAACCACGTCATATAGGCCAATAAACCACGTCATATAGGCCAATAAACCGTCATATAGGCCAATAAACCGTCATATAGGCCAATAAACCACGTCATATAGGCCAATAAACCGTCATATAGGCCAATAAACCACGTCATATAGGCCAATAAACCACGTCATATAGGCCAATAAACCGTCATATAGGCCAATAAACCACGTCATATAGGCCAATAAACCGTCATATAGGCCAATAAACCGTCATATAGGCCAATAAACCACGTCATATAGGCCAATAAACCACGTCATATAGGCCAATAAACCACGTCATATAGGCCAATAAACCGTCATATAGGCCAATAAACCGTCATATAGGCCAATAAACCACGTCATATAGGCCAATAAACCGTCATATAGGCCAATAAACCGTCATATAGGCCAATAAACCACGTCATATAGGCCAATAAACCGTCATATAGGCCAATAAACCACGTCATATAGGCCAATAAACCGTCATATAGGCCAATAACCGTCATATAGGCCAATAAACCGTCATATAGGCCAATAAACCGTCATATAGGCCAATAAACCACGTCATATAGGCCAATAAACCACGTCATATAGGCCAATAAACCGTCATATAGGCCAATAAACCGTCATATAGGCCAATAAACCGTCATATAGGCCATAAACCGTCATATAGCCAATAAACCGTCATATAGGCCAATTAAACACGTCATATAGGCCAATAAACCGTCATATAGGCCAATAAACCACGTCATATAGGCCAAACTCATAACCATCCGTCATATAGGCCAATAAACCGTCATATAGGCCAATAAACCGTCATATAGGCCAATAAACCGTCATATAGGCCAATAAACCACGTCATATAGGCCAATAAACCGTCATATAGGCCAATAAACCACGTCATATAGGCCAATAAACCGTCATATAGGCCAATAAACCGTCATATAGGCCAATAAACCACGTCATATAGGCCAATAAACCCGTCATATAGGCCAATAAACCGTCATATAGGCCAATAAACCACGTCATATAGGCCAATAAACCACGTCATATAGGCCAATAAACCGTCATATAGGCCAATAAACCACGTCATATAGGCCAATAAACCCGTCATATAGGCCAATAAACCACGTCATATAGGCCAATAAACCGTCATATAGGCCAATAAACCACGTCATATAGGCCAATAAACCACGTCATATAGGCCAATAAACCACGTCATATAGGCCAATAAACCGTCATATAGGCCAATAAACCACGTCATATAGGCCAATAAACCGTCATATAGGCCAATAAACCACGTCATATAGGCCAATAAACCACGTCATATAGGCCAATAAACCGTCATATAGGCCAATAAACCGTCATATAGGCCAATAAACCGTCATATAGGCCAATAAACCGTCATATAGGCCAATAAACCACGTCATATAGGCCAATAAACCGTCATATAGGCCAATAAACCACGTCATATAGGCCAATAAACCGTCATATAGGCCAATAAACCACGTCATATAGGCCAATAAACCGTCATATAGGCCAATAAACCGTCATATAGGCCAATAAACCACGTCATATAGGCCAATAAACACGTCATATAGGCCAATAAACCGTCATATAGGCCAATAAACCGTCATATAGGCCAATAAACCACGTCATATAGGCCAATAAACACGTCATATAGGCCAATAAACCGTCATATAGGCCAATAAACCACGTCATATAGGCCAATAAACCGTCATATAGGCCAATAAACCACGTCATATAGGCCAATAAACCGTCATATAGGCCAATAAACCGTCATATAGGCCAATAAACCACGTCATATAGGCCAATAAACCACGTCATATAGGCCAATAAACCGTCATATAGGCCAATAAACCGTCATATAGGCCAATAAACCACGTCATATAGGCCAATAAACCGTCATATAGGCCAATAAACCACGTCATATAGGCCAATAAACCGTCATATAGGCCAATAAACCCGTCATATAGGCCAATAAACCGTCATATAGGCCAATAAACCGTCATATAGGCCAATAAACCACGTCATATAGGCCAATAAACCGTCATATAGGCCAATAAACCGTCATATAGGCCAATAAACCACGTCATATAGGCCAATAAACCGTCATATAGGCCAATAAACACGTCATATAGGCCAATAAACCGTCATATAGGCCAATAAACACGTCATATAGGCCAATAAACCGTCATATAGGCCAATAAACCGTCATATAGGCCAATAAACCACGTCATATAGGCCAATAAACCGTCATATAGGCCAATAAACCGTCATATAGGCCAATAAACCACGTCATATAGGCCAATAAACCACGTCATATAGGCCAATAAACCGTCATATAGGCCAATAAACCCGTCATATAGGCCAATAAACCGTCATATAGGCCAATAAACCGTCATATAGGCCAATAAACCACGTCATATAGGCCAATAAACCGTCATATAGGCCAATAAACCGTCATATAGGCCAATAAACCACGTCATATAGGCCAATAAACCACGTCATATAGGCCAATAAACCGTCATATAGGCCAATAAACCACGTCATATAGGCCAATAAACCGTCATATAGGCCAATAAACCGTCATATAGGCCAATAAACCGTCATATAGGCCAATAAACCACGTCATATAGGCCAATAAACCGTCATATAGGCCAATAAACCGTCATATAGGCCAATAAACCACGTCATATAGGCCAATAAACCGTCATATAGGCCAATAAACCGTCATATAGGCCAATAAACACGTCATATAGGCCAATAAACCACGTCATATAGGCCAATAAACCGTCATATAGGCCAATAAACCGTCATATAGGCCAATAAACCGTCATATAGGCCAATAAACCACGTCATATAGGCCAATAAACCGTCATATAGGCCAATAAACCGTCATATAGGCCAATAAACCGTCATATAGGCCAATAAACCACGTCATATAGGCCAATAAACCGTCATATAGGCCAATAAACGTCATAGCCAATAACCACGTCATATAGGCCAATAAACCGTCATATAGGCCAATAAACCGTCATATAGGCCAATAAACCACGTCATATAGGCCAATAAACCGTCATATAGGCCAATAAACCGTCATATAGGCCAATAAACCGTCATATAGGCCAATAAACCACGTCATATAGGCCAATAAACCGTCATATAGGCCAATAAACCGTCATATAGGCCAATAAACCGTCATATAGGCCAATAAACCGTCATATAGGCCAATAAACCACGTCATATAGGCCAATAAACCGTCATATAGGCCAATAAACCACGTCATATAGGCCAATAAACCGTCATATAGGCCAATAAACCGTCATATAGGCCAATAAACCACGTCATATAGGCCAATAAACCACGTCATATAGGCCAATAAACCGTCATATAGGCCAATAAACCACGTCATATAGGCCAATAAACCGTCATATAGGCCAATAAACCGTCATATAGGCCAATAAACCGTCATATAGGCCAATAAACCGTCATATAGGCCAATAAACCGTCATATAGGCCAATAAACCACGTCATATAGGCCAATAAACCACGTCATATAGGCCAATAAACCACGTCATATAGGCCAATAAACCGTCATATAGGCCAATAAACCGTCATATAGGCCAATAAACCGTCATATAGGCCAATAAACACGTCATATAGGCCAATAAACCACGTCATATAGGCCAATAAACCGTCATATAGGCCAATAAACCACGTCATATAGGCCAATAAACCGTCATATAGGCCAATAAACCACGTCATATAGGCCAATAAACCGTCATATAGGCCAATAAACCACGTCATATAGGCCAATAAACCACGTCATATAGGCCAATAAACCGTCATATAGGCCAATAAACCACGTCATATAGGCCAATAAACCGTCATATAGGCCAATAAACCAGTCATATAGGCCAATAAACCACGTCATATAGGCCAATAAACCGTCATATAGGCCAATAAACCGTCATATAGGCCAATAAACCACGTCATATAGGCCAATAAACCACGTCATATAGGCCAATAAACCGTCATATAGGCCAATAAACCGTCATATAGGCCAATAAACCGTCATATAGGCCAATAAACCACGTCATATAGGCCAATAAACCACGTCATATAGGCCAATAAACCGTCATATAGGCCAATAAACCGTCATATAGGCCAATAAACCGTCATATAGGCCAATAAACGTCATATAGGCCAATAAACCGTCATATAGGCCAATAAACACGTCATATAGGCCAATAAACCACGTCATATAGGCCAATAAACCGTCATATAGGCCAATAAACCGTCATATAGGCCAATAAACCACGTCATATAGGCCAATAAACCACGTCATATAGGCCAATAAACCGTCATATAGGCCAATAAACCACGTCATATAGGCCAATAAACCGTCATATAGGCCAATAAACCACGTCATATAGGCCAATAAACCGTCATATAGGCCAATAAACCACGTCATATAGGCCAATAAACCGTCATATAGGCCAATAAACCGTCATATAGGCCAATAAACCACGTCATATAGGCCAATAAACCGTCATATAGGCCAATAAACCGTCATATAGGCCAATAAACCGTCATATAGGCCAATAAACCACGTCATATAGGCCAATAAACCGTCATATAGGCCAATAAACCGTCATATAGGCCAATAAACCACGTCATATAGGCCAATAAACCGTCATATAGGCCAATAAACCGTCATATAGGCCAATAAACCACGTCATATAGGCCAATAAACCGTCATATAGGCCAATAAACCGTCATATAGGCCAATAAACCCGTCATATAGGCCAATAAACCACGTCATATAGGCCAATAAACCGTCATATAGGCCAATAAACCGTCATATAGGCCAATAAACCACGTCATATAGGCCAATAAACCACGTCATATAGGCCAATAAACCGTCATATAGGCCAATAAACCGTCATATAGGCCAATAAACCGTCATATAGGCCAATAAACCACGTCATATAGGCCAATAAACCGTCATATAGGCCAATAAACCACGTCATATAGGCCAATAAACCACGTCATATAGGCCAATAAACCACGTCATATAGGCCAATAAACCACGTCATATAGGCCAATAAACCGTCATATAGGCCAATAAACCACGTCATATAGGCCAATAAACCGTCATATAGGCCAATAAACCGTCATATAGGCCAATAAACCGTCATATAGGCCAATAAACCACGTCATATAGGCCAATAAACCGTCATATAGGCCAATAAACCGTCATATAGGCCAATAAACCCGTCATATAGGCCAATAAACCGTCATATAGGCCAATAAACCGTCATATAGGCCAATAAACCACGTCATATAGGCCAATAAACCGTCATATAGGCCAATAAACCGTCATATAGGCCAATAAACCGTCATATAGGCCAATAAACCACGTCATATAGGCCAATAAACCGTCATATAGGCCAATAAACCACGTCATATAGGCCAATAAACCGTCATATAGGCCAATAAACCGTCATATAGGCCAATAAACCGTCATATAGGCCAATAAACCACGTCATATAGGCCAATAAACCGTCATATAGGCCAATAAACCACGTCATATAGGCCAATAAACCACGTCATATAGGCCAATAAACCGTCATATAGGCCAATAAACCGTCATATAGGCCAATAAACCGTCATATAGGCCAATAAACCACGTCATATAGGCCAATAAACCGTCATATAGGCCATAAACCGTCATATAGGCCAATAAACCACGTCATATAGGCCAATAAACCGTCATATAGGCCAATAAACACGTCATATAGGCCAATAAACCGTCATATAGGCCAATAAACCGTCATATAGGCCAATAAACCACGTCATATAGGCCAATAAACCACGTCATATAGGCCAATAAACCGTCATATAGGCCAATAAACCGTCATATAGGCCAATAAACCACGTCATATAGGCCAATAAACCACGTCATATAGGCCAATAAACCGTCATATAGGCCAATAAACCACGTCATATAGGCCAATAAACCACGTCATATAGGCCAATAAACCGTCATATAGGCCAATAAACCGTCATATAGGCCAATAAACCGTCATATAGGCCAATAAACCACGTCATATAGGCCAATAAACCGTCATATAGGCCAATAAACCGTCATATAGGCCAATAAACCACGTCATATAGGCCAATAAACCGTCATATAGGCCAATAAACCGTCATATAGGCCAATAAACCGTCATATAGGCCAATAAACCGTCATATAGGCCAATAAACCACGTCATATAGGCCAATAAACCGTCATATAGGCCAATAAACCGTCATATAGGCCAATAAACCACGTCATATAGGCCAATAAACCGTCATATAGGCCAATAAACCGTCATATAGGCCAATAAACCACGTCATATAGGCCAATAAACCACGTCATATAGGCCAATAAACCGTCATATAGGCCAATAAACCGTCATATAGGCCAATAAACCACGTCATATAGGCCAATAAACCACGTCATATAGGCCAATAAACCACGTCATATAGGCCAATAAACCGTCATATAGGCCAATAAACCGTCATATAGGCCAATAAACCGTCATATAGGCCAATAAACCACGTCATATAGGCCAATAAACCGTCATATAGGCCAATAAACCACGTCATATAGGCCAATAAACCACGTCATATAGGCCAATAAACCGTCATATAGGCCAATAAACCGCCATATAGGCCAATAAACCGTCATATAGGCCAATAAACCGTCATATAGGCCAATAAACCGCCATATAGGCCAATAAACCGTCATATAGGCCAATAAACCACGTCATATAGGCCAATAAACCGTCATATAGGCCAATAAACCACGTCATATAGGCCAATAAACCACGTCATATAGGCCAATAAACCGTCATATAGGCCAATAAACCGTCATATAGGCCAATAAACCGTCATATAGGCCAATAAACCACGTCATATAGGCCAATAAACCGTCATATAGGCCAATAAACCGTCATATAGGCCAATAAACCGTCATATAGGCCAATAAACCCGTCATATAGGCCAATAAACCACGTCATATAGGCCAATAAACCGTCATATAGGCCAATAAACCGTCATATAGGCCAATAAACCGTCATATAGGCCAATAAACCACGTCATATAGGCCAATAAACCACGTCATATAGGCCAATAAACCGTCATATAGGCCAATAAACCACGTCATATAGGCCAATAAACCGTCATATAGGCCAATAAACCACGTCATATAGGCCAATAAACCACGTCATATAGGCCAATAAACCGTCATATACTCGTAGACAAAATAAACCAAGACACATATAGAAAAAAATGTTAATAATAATAATAATAATAATAATAATAATAATAATAAGTAATGAGGTATTGCATTAGACCACTCAGGTGATACTGTGTGGGGGTGAGGGGAAGGGGAGGGGGGGTGAGTGAGGGAGGGTGGGTGAGGGGAGGGGGATGAGTGAAGGGAGGGGAGGAGTGAGTGAGGGGGAGGGGTGGGTGAAGGGAGGGTTGGGTGAAGGGAGGGGTGGGTGAGTGAGGGGAGGGGTGGGTGAGAGGATGGGTGGGTGAGTGAGGGGAGGGGTGGGTGAGTGAGGGGACGGGTAGGTGAGTGAGGGGATGGGTGGGTGAGTGAGGGGATGGGTGGGTGAGTGAGGGGAGGGGTGGGTGAAGGGGAGGGGTGGGTGAAGGGGAGGGGTGAGTAAGGGGATCGGTGGGTGAATGAGGGGAGGGGTGGGTGAGTGAGGGGAGGGGTGGGTGAGTGAGGGGAGGGGTGAGTGAGGGAAGGGGTGGGTGAGGGGGGGAGGGGTGGGTGAGGGGAGGGGTGAGTGAGGGAAGGGGTGGGTGAGGGGGGGAGGGGTGGGTGAGGGGGAGGGGTGAGTGAGTGAGGGGAGGGGTGAGTGAGGGGAGGGGTGGGTGAGTGAGGGGAGGGGTGGGTGAGTGAGGGGAGGGGTGGGTGAGGGAAGGGGTGGGTGAGGGGGGTGAGAGAGGAGACGGGAATGGGTGGGTGAGTGAGGGGAGGGGTGGGTGAGTGAGGGGAGGGGTGAGTGAGGGGAGGGGTGAGTGAGGGAAGGGGTGGGTGAGGGGGGGGGTGAGTGAGGAGAAGGGAATGGGTGGGTGAGTGAGGGTGTTACGCTGGTTAATTCCCCCGTTAACCAGGTTGGTAACACATATAATATAATTGGGGCTTTTGGTAACGAAACCCAATTGAAGTTTCTTGTTTTCTTATAAAAGTATTATGTTTATAATTCCTGAGTGTATATCAACCGTAACTTCCACTATTTATGAGTGAATGAGAAAGAGGACGGAGTTTATGTAATATAAACGTGGATCAACAACGTCCGTGCGATAAAAGTTGGTGTGAGTGACTGACGAAGGCATCGCTTACATAGATGCTGACATATGGGCTTCTCCCTCTGGGGAAAGTTACCCTTCACGTGATCAGTTCATGTCTTACTCATAATTAGTGGAAAGTTACTAGTGGTGAATCTGAATATAAGTCAGATGTAAGTAACCCATTTATATAAAACTTCTGTTGGTGAGACAGGAGCCATTACAAGGGGAGGTGTGTTTGTGGGTAGGGGAGGGATTTGTATATATACTGTCTGTGTGTGTGTGTGTGTGTTTCATTGTTTTTTATGTAATTACCCCGGGTTTTTTGTCTGTCCGTCTGTCTGTCTGTCTGTCTGTCCGTGTCTGTCCGTCTGTGTTTGCCAACTCAGAGGGGAGTCTCATGCTACCCTTACCTAAAATACAAGACAATACAATACACCTTTTAACTGTACACAAGCCGCCACGAGAGAGCTTGACTCGCCTCATCACAGAAAAGGAGTGAGAGCAGCGATCCTTTGGTCTGGCAGGGTGTGGGAGTGTCTGGCAGGGTGTGGGAGTGTCTGGTAGGGTGTGGGAGTGTCTGGCAGGGTGTTGGAGAGTCTGGCAGTGGGTAGGAGTGTCTGACAGGGTGTGGGAGTGTCTGGCAGGGTGTGGGAGTGTCTGGTAGGGTGTGGGAGTGTCTGGCAGGGTGTGGGAGTGTCTGGTAGGGTGTGGGAGTGTCTGGCAGGGTGTGGGAGTGTCTGGCAGGGTGTGGGAGTGTCTGGCAGGGTGTAGGAGTGTCTGGGAGGGTAAGGGAGTGTCTGGGAGGGTAAGGGAGTGTCTGAGTGGATAAGGGAGTGTCTGGGAGAGTAAGGGAGTGTCTGGGAGGTATTAGTGAGTGTCTGGGAGGTACTAGGAATATCTGGGAGGTAGTAGCGATGTCTGAGGGGTATTAGGGAGTGTCTTGGAGTGTCTGGGAATGTCTTGGAGGCAGCAAGTAACCATTTAAGGTGTTGACCTTACCTAGATGTTCCGCCTCACCTGCCTTGTTGATTGCTCTCTCTCTCTCTCTCTCTCTCTCTCTCTCTCTCTCTCTCTCCGATTCTCTCTCTCTACCTATTTCATTTTCTCTCTCTTTTAGAATCCCTATCTCACTTTCTTTAACTCTCTCTCTCTCTCTCTCTCTCTCTCTCTCTCTGTCACGAACTCACCTGGCAGGTTAATGGTCTCACTGGGACGCTACAGCCACAACACTCACCTGTGGTGGAGGGAAAAATAGCATTGAACTTTATTAATCAATGTGATGGTGGTGGTGGTGGTGGTGGTGGTGATGGTGGTGATGGTGGTGGTGGTGATAATGGTGGTGGTGGTGGTGGTGGTGGTGGTGATAATGGTGGTGATAATGGTGGTGGTGGTAGTGATAATGATGGTGGTGGTGGTGGTGATAATGGTAGTGGTGGTGGTGGTGGTGGTGGTGATAATGGTGGTGATATGGTGGTGGTGGTGGTGGTAATGATGGTGGTGGTGATGGTGGTGGTGGTGATAATGGTGGTGATAATGGTGGTGGTGATAATGGTGGTGATAATGGTGGTGATAATGGTGGTGGTGGTGGTGATAATGGTGGTGGTGGTGGTGGTGATAATGGTGGTGATAATGGTGGTAATGGTGGTGGTGATTGACACTTTATTTAGAATAAAATAGAAACAACAATAATAAGAACAACACAAAAAAATAGTAACAATAACAATAAAACAACAACAAAAACAACAATAATAATAATAATAATACCTAAAAAAAATTAAAAAAAATAAGTATATATATATATATTTTTTTTTTTTTTCTCACGAGCTAAAATTCCTGCAGGAGAAATATCTCATTGAGGAACACATCAGGTGACGAGGAATACAGGTAGACCCTCCCTCCCTCCTTCTACCCCTCCATCTCCATCCCTCCACTCCCCTCCCTCCCTCTCACTGCCTCAGGTGAGTCTTTCTAACACCTGTTTCATTATCGGGAATCTCCTGAGTATGTAGGGATCACACACCCACACACACACACACACACACACACACACACACACACACACACCAGTAACAGGAGCCGCCATACTTACCGACAATAATACATTATATTGTACACCCGGGGAAAAATATATATCCATTTTACATATAAATATAAATACAATATGAAATTATACACAATACACTCCGGGGGGCTTAATGTTAAATTTAAAATATACACGTTTCTGATAGCCATAATTACCTGGGTTCATTTATAGCATATATTACTAATAAATACACAGGAGGACTTGTTCATTCACCTGCCTGGGAATTTTCTGCACTGTTACTGTTATTCTTTTATTTGTATTATTTACGCAGGTATTTGTTAGTGTGTTGCGTTGTTAAGGCAGGCTGGTGTATGTATGTATGTATGTATGTATGTATGTAAAGGCACACACACACACACTACTTTGCTGTCACTAGAAATCGAGTATGACGATCATCTAGCGATGGTACAATGATATGAGTTATTAAGGATGTCATCTAGGTTGGTGAGTTCTGAGGTAACTAAAGAGGCCGATACGGGACCGGCAAGGTCGATCACAGATATTGCACATGTGGGGGGGGGGGGCTATATATAGAGCGGGAGGGGCAGCGGCAGCGTCTTTTCGGCGTTGGCGCTTGTCTGCCTCGTTATGCAGTCAAGGTAACTCGAAAGTACATCTTTTCATATATCCGTTGACACATTGTTACAGAACTATTTGACAAATTTCATAACCGAATGACAGACAGAACACATATCGAAGGACACTCTAAAATAACTGTTGGTGATATGTCATTCTCCAATTGTTACATTCTCAAACTTTATGTAGACTGTCGATTTATTGTTCACGTCTGTCAACTTCATAAATGTCAATCATTTCCATTAGCATGAACCAACAGTTATTTTAGATTGTCATTCGATATGTGTTCTGTCTGTCATTCGGTATTGAAATTTGTCAAACAGTTATGTAACAATGTCTCAACGGATATGTGAAAAGGTGTATTGATACCTTCTCGTGTGGTGCTCTTCCAAGCGTTGAAGTGTGGAGTAATCGTCTCCCAGGTGAGGGAGTCGATTTGGCACTTTTTCAGGTTTGTCTTAAGACTATCCTTATACCTTTTCAGTTGCCCACCAGCGTTACATTTACTATTCGTTAAGTGACTGTAAAGTAGCTGCTTTGGCAGTCTACTGTCATCCATGCGGGTAACATGGCCAGTCCAGCACAGCTGTTCAGGGATATTGGTAGTCTCGATGCGTCTACAGTTGGTGTCAGCAAGAATACTGGCATATTTTGTTCCCTTGTCATCCCAGTGAACTCAGAGGATGGAACGTAGACCACGTTGGTGAAAGTTTCAAGTGCCTTGAGGTGCCTCCTGCACAGTATGCGACCCATGTCTCGCTGCCATACAGCAGGGGGGAGGGGGGTGGGTAGGACCACTGCTCGATATACGTGTAACTTTGTAGATAATTTCAGCTCCCTGCAGCTGAAGACACGGTTTCGGAGTCTGCTAATGGCTTGAGATGCACATCTGATCCAATGCTGAATCTCTTCATTGATGTCTGCGGTGGTGGACAGGTGGGAGCCAAAATACCGAAAGTGGATAACATTAGAGAGGGTAGTACCGTTAAGCTGGATGGATGGTGGAGTCGTGGCCGAACTAGGGGCAGGCTGAAAGAGAATCCGAGTCTTACGTACATTCACCTCAAGGCCGAAGTGTGCATCGCATCTCCAATTCAGGATCTCCTGTAGGTCACATTCAGTGTGACTGACAAGGGTGAGGTCGTCTGCATACTGAAATTCAGAAATATAAGCTGCCGACACCATTGTTCCTGCCTGGAGTCGTCTTTATGTTGAAAAGACCCCACTTCACCTGGTACTCGATATCCACCCCGCCGGCTGAATTGACACTGGCACGAGTAAGGAACGCAGCCCAAAAAATGGAATAGAGTTGGGGCCAGTACACACCCTTGTTTAACCCCCGTTTGGAAGGGGAAGAACTTTGACTGGGTGCCATTGAGCAGGAAACTGCCATTAATGCCATCATGGAGTTGCCTCACAATGGCGATGAATTTTGGTGGGCAGCCAAAACGGCTGAGGGTACACCAGAGGAAGTTTTCCGCCTCAGGAAGAAGTCTGTTTAAGAGGGCACAGGCGATAATCTTGCCAGCTACAGACAGCAACAAGATCCCACTGTAGTTGCCACAGTCTGACCGGTCTCCCTTGTTCTTATAAATATTGACGATGGAGGCTTCTTTAAGAGCTTGGGGGATTTCCTCCTTTTCCCATTCATTCTCCAGGAGAGTGTGGAGACAGTTCATAAGCAGAGGTCCTTCTGCTTTATACACCTCGGCTGGGATTCGACCAGGCTGAGGTGGGTCAGCTCTGGATGCTGAGGGACCTGCTGGCTAGTCAGGACATCCACGTCGGTCTTTCGATTGAGCAGTGAGTGGTTGTGCTGCACCACGAGTGATTGGCCCATAAAATGTTTTAGTGGAATTGAAAAATTCGCGCATCTTGTGCCGATCTACAAATTTTTCATTTCACATGCTTTATTTTTAAACCAGTCTTTCTTTAGTTTGCGAAGTTCCCGCTGGGCCGCAGGTTTCTTCTTGCGGAAGGTATCAGCTTTGGCCCGAGACTGACGGTTGTTCTGCCAGTCAGTTAAAGCAGCACATTTATCATCGACGAGTACATTGATTGCCAGGTCATTTTCATCAAACCAGTCCTGGTGTATTCTTTCGATCTGGCCGCGAATCGCTCTGCAGGTTTATGTCAAGACAGTGGCGAGAATATTCCATTCAGCACTGGGATTTGGGTTGTTCGTTGTTGGGTTGCTCTCTGAAAGCATGTGCTGCCGCTGGATCATCCAGACGTTTAAGTGTTAAAACCTCTTCTGGAGGCTTGCTGCCTTCGCCATTTTGGGGCGACGTGAAGTGACAGCTTGGCTCTGACGAGCTGATGATCAGCGTCGCAGTGGTCTGAGCCACGCATGGCACGGGTGATGAGGACATCTCGGCAATCTCTTTCTTTGACAATGATATAATCAATGAGATGCCAGTGTTTGTATCATGAGTGTCGGCCTGCGTAAACAAGGTATTGGTCATAGTAAGGCTGTGTGCAGCACACTTGCTGAGGAGGAGTAGGCCGATGGGATTACACTTGCCTAGTCCATTTCTCCCTATGGTTCCCTGCCAAATGTCAGCATCTCTGCCAACTCTGGCATTGAAGTAACCAAGGAGAACAACCTTATCTTCTAGGGATAGAGGTTAGCACTCTGTCAAGGTCAGAGTAAAAGGCCTCCTTGATGTCATCCTCTGCTTTCAGAGTTGGGGGCGTATGCACTGATGAAGAAGGCATGACGCGAGTGATTCAGTGGGACTCGAAGCGTCATGAGGCGCAAGTTGATCCCAAAAAGCATTTCAGTTATCGTGTGTAGGCTGCGTTGGTGGGTGGCAAAGCCAACTCCATAAATGCGGTTTCTCTCAGCAGCAGGCTCACTCTTCCAGAAGAAGGTATAGCCAGACCCCCGTTCTGCGAGTCGACCCTCGTCTGGGAGCCAAGACTCACTAATGGCTGCTATGTCGATGTTATACCTTGCCAGCTCTTTTGCCACAGGGGCAGTTCTTCTTTCAGGATGCTAATTTGTGCCAGTATCCAGAAGGATCCTGACATTCCATGCAGCGACCATAAGAGATTGTATACTTTGTTTGTTTTTTCATCTGGGATTATAATTGTGTTTTCGACCGCATAAGAATGACCTTACTGGGTGCAGTTGCCCAGTGAGGTTGGTTCTTTGGCAGGCTATGTTTAGGGCACCTTTTCTAGCCCCCTCCCCATATGAGGTGAGCAGAATGGCTCCTCGAAAGGGCTGCTTAGTCATACAGACAGGACCGGATTGCACTGCTGCCTAGGTCCCAGTGCATAAACGACCATTTTATCTGTGTCACCTATGGGCAGAGTCGTGATGAGAGACTCCCGGCAGTCATCTCTGCCTCTCCCTGTCGCCACTCGTCCATCGCCATTGGACTTTCGGGGTATACGAATTTAATGATGAGAGGTATGATGAGCTGGATGATGGCAGCGTGTGAGCTGACTTATGTGGTGAGGCAGGAGCGCAGGCTGCAACCACACATCTTGGCTCTCCCTTTTCCTGATCCAGTGGTGCAAGTGTTGCAACGACTGGGGAGAGGGAGAGGTGCAATAGACTGCCGATAGCCCAGTTTGTTGGGTTTCGCCTTAATAGCCTGTCTATTAAGGCGGTGTAGTTGTTGAGTTTCCACGGAGGTCACCTCTTCCGTCTACACCGCCGTTTGGGTCTTGTTGGAGCTCTGCAAGCATGTCTGCCTGATGCGGGGCTCCACCGAGGATTTTTCGTTTGGGGTTTACTCCCGTAGCCTTATACCTACCAAGGTTAATTCACAAGGCAATGGTTGGTAGGCGCCAGAACGTGTTCACTATACACCATACCCTACACAGTATACAACACACACACACACACACCTGACCTAACCTGAAGGATGGAGCACACCTGCATTGCCCCAAGCTATTGTCCTAGCCACGTGGCCACGCACCTGCCCAACCGCATCAAGCCCATACGAGCACGAACTGATTGCTACAAGAACAGCCCAGTCCCAACCATTGTAAAAATTATCAACACCTAATTATTATATATCATATTTGTATCACTTATGTTGCTTGTACATCATTTGTAAATCAAGAGAACCATTCCCCAATTATGTAACTGTATATTTTCAGCCTTCCGGCTGTCATGATCTTTCAATAAACCGTTAATTATTATTATTATTATTATTATTACACTACATTAATCAAAAGACCAACCCAACATCATGACTTTCCCTTGAATTTTACCGTGAGGAATAAATCAGGATTATGCTGACGTTTAGGTGACAGGAGGAGAGAGGAGAGGGAGGAGAGAGGAGGGGAGGAAGAGGGGAGGAGGATAGTGAGTAGGGGAGGAGGATGGTGAGGAGGGGAGGAGGATGGTGAGGAGGGGAGGAGGATGGTGAGGAGGGGAGGAGGGTGGTGAGGAGGGGAGGAACATGGTGAGGAGGGGAGGAACATGGTGAGGAGGGGAGGAGGATGGTGAGGAGGGGAGGAGGATGGTGAGGAGGGGAGGAGGGTGGTGAGGAGGGGAGGAACATGGTGAGGAGGGGAGGAGGATGGTGAGGAGGGGAGGATGGTGAGGAGGGGAGGAGGATGGTGAGGAGGGGAGGAGGGTGGTGAGGAGGGGAGGAACATGGTGAGGAGGGGAGGAGCATGGTGAGGAGGGGAGGAGGGTGGTGAGGAGGGGAGGAGCATGGTGAGGAGGGGAGGAGGGTGGTGAGGAGGGGAGGAACATGGTGAGGAGGGGAGGAGGATGGTGAGGAGGGGAGGAGCATGGTGAGGAGGGGAGGAACATGGTGAGGAGGGGAGGAGCATGGTGAGGAGGGGAGGAGGGTGGTGAGGAGGGGAGGAACATGGTGAGGAGGGGAGGAGGGAGGGGAGGAGAGGTGAGGAGAGGAGGAGAGGGGGAGGGAGGAAAGGAGAAGCGGAGGGGGGGAGGAGATGAGAGGAGGGGGAAGGAGAGGAGGAGAGGGGGAGGGAGGAAAGGAGAAGCGGAGGGGGGAGCGGAGGGGAGGGGGGGATTTGGGGGTGCTGGGGAGGGGGAGGGTCGCCACAATAGCTCTATAATACTTCACAAACATCAAAGCAAAGACTCAGCCAACAAGTTATGGAGGTGAGAGAGGAGGGAGGGAGGGAAGGAGGGAGAGAGGAGAAGGAAGGGAGAGAGGGAAAGGAAGGGGGGTGAGGAAAGGGGAAGGAGGGGAGGAGAGAGGGAGGAGAGAAGGCAGTAGAAGGAAAGGAGAAAAGGGATGAGAGGTGGAAGAAGAGAGAGGAGAGTAGAAGGAAGGAGGAGAAGAGAGGGAAAGAAGCAAGGGGTAAAAGAGGGAGGAAGGAGGAGAAGGGATGGGAAGAAGGAAGGGGAAAAGAGGAAAAGGGAAGGAAGGAACAAGAGAGGAATGAGACACACACCAGTACTACCACAGTGATGTACGGGGTCACTGGCCAGGACAAGATGCAGTCACTCGTCACCTCACCTGTATCAAGTACTGTACCAAGAGGTTCATCCCGTACCCCGGGGGCCTCAGGTTGATGCCATGAGCCACAAGCAATAATCTGTCTCCCAGTGGATGATCACCTTCTGACTGGCCAAGGCCTTCAAAACTAGGTCATTCAGACGCCCCACCTGTCATGTGAAGTCTCGAGATGTTGAGATTAGGTAACTTAGTTTATTTTACCTGATGAATAAACAACCCAACCCAACCCAACCCAACCCAACCTAACCTAACCTAACCTTTTCACTTTACGAGGAAAATTCAACCTACGAATAATTCAGAATGAGGGTCTAAATGCCGTCGTGTTTCTCTGATATAGAATAATTACAGAGCAAAGAAATAATTAGAGTTCATTATACTGAACCGCGGGGTAAGATAAGCCCCTAAATTGACGCCAGGTAAACGCCAGGTAGAGGCCAGGTAGGGTAAAGCTTATATGGGAAAGCCTAATGGGAATATTTAGGGGGTGTGTGGGGTGGGTGGGTGGGTGGGTGTGTGGGGTGGGTGGGTGGGTGGTGTGGTGTGGCGTGGTGTTGTGATGTTTTAGTGTGGTGGTGAATGGTGCGGTAGAACTTTGTGTGGTAAGAGGTGTCTGCCTATCTGTCGCTTTCTTTTGTGTGGAGGCACGTGGACGACTGCAACGCCCGCCATACACGGAGAGGTTAAATTAAGTGGTGTGTGTGTGTGTGTGTGTGCGCCCCAGACGACCCTCCCAGTCCAGCGTTTGGGGCCACCCACCACACTGTGTGTATTTATGGACCATCAGGCCACCCCGTGTACGTGTGTGTGTGTCTGTGTGTGTAAACTCTTGTGTATATATCTGTATATGTGAGTATCTTTAACTGCACACACACACACACACACACACACACGTAGCCAAGGGGGTGGGGCATCCCCTTCCCAACAGCCAAGAACAAAAACCAGGTACATCCAGGTAAATCAGAGGTCTTGACACAGGTAATATATTGAGAGCCTGTCTCAGGTACACACAGGTACTAATAGTGGTAGCATCTCCCCCACGGTACACTGTATGATACACCCACACACACCACCACCACCACCTCACACCACCACCTTACACCACCACCTCACACCACCACCTCACACCACCACCTTACACCATCTCACTACAGGTACAATGGTATACCTGAAGGTAATTTGCATATCAAGACAGTGACCCTCACCCACAATGGCTAAGACACGTGTCCACTGTGTCAGGCTGATGGTAGACACATGTCCAGTATGCCAGAGAGAGAGATATAAATACATAGATAGATAGACAGAGAGAGAGAGAGAGAGAGAGAGAGAGAGAGAGAGAGAGAGAGAGAGAGAGAGAGAGAGAGAGAGAGAGAGAGAGAGAGAGCAGCTCTCACAACCCACTACTTATAGCAGGGGGATACGCTCACCTGTACATGTACACAGCAGTAAGAACAGGTGTGTGAGGCAGACCAATCACACCTGTGGCCAGACAGGTGTGCAAGCAGGTGCTCTCTTGGTTTAATGTTATCTAAAATGTTCTCATAGGGTATTTTTATCTAAAATGTTATCTTGGTTTGTTGTTATCTAAAATGTTATCTTGGTTTATTGCCATCTACAGTGTTATGAAAATTTATTGTTATCCAGTGTTATCTTGGTTGGTTGTTATCTATAGTTTTATCAAGGTTTATTGTTATCTATAGTGTTATCTTGGTTTATTGTTATCTATAGTGTTATCGTGGTTTATTGTTATCTATAGTTTTATCTTGGTTTATTGTTATCTATAGTGTTATCTTGGTTTATTGTTATCTATAGTGTTATCTTGGTTTATTATGTATAGTGTTATCTTGGTTTATTGTTATCTATAGTTTTATCTTGGTTTATTGTTATCTATAGTGTTATCTTGGTTTAATGTTATCTTGGTTTATTGTTATCTATTGTGTTATCTTGGTTTATTGTTATCTATAGTGTTATCGTGGTTTATTGTTATCTATAGTTTTATCTTGGTTTATTGTTATCTATAGTGTTATCTTGGTTTATTGTTATCTATAGTGTTATCTTGGTTTATTGTTGATCTATAGTGTTATCTTGGTTTATTGTTATCTATAGTGTTATCTTGGTTTATTGTTATCTATAGTGTTATCGTGGTTTATTGTTATCTATAGTTTTATCTTGGTTTATTGTTATCTATAGTGTTATCTTGGTTTATTGTTATCTAGAGTGTTATCTTGGTTTATTGCTACCTATAGTGCTGTCTTGGTTTATTGTTATCTATAGTGTTATCTTGGTTTTTTTATCTAGTGTTATCTTGGTTTATTGTTATCTATAGTGTTATCTTGGTTTATTGTTATCTATAGTGTTATCTTGGTTTAATGTTGTCTATAGTGTTATCTTGGTTTATTGTTATCTATAGTGTTATCTATAGTGGTTATCGTGGTTTATTGTTATCTTGGTTTATTGTTATCTATAGTGTTATCTTGGTTTTTTTTATCTATAGTGTTATCTTGGTTTATTGTTATCTATAGTGCTGTCTTGGTTTATTGCTACCTATAGTGTTATCTTGGTTTAATGTTATCTTGGTTTATTGTTATCTATAGTGTTATCTTGGTTTATTGTTATCTATAGTGTTATCTTGGTTTATTGTTATCTATAGTGTTATCTTGGTTTAAATTGTTATCTATAGTGTTATCTTGGTTTATTGTTATCTATAGTGTTATCTTGGTTTATTGTTATCTATAGTGTTATCTTGGTTTATTGTTATCTATAGTGTTATCTTGGTTTATTGTTATCTAGAGTGTTATCTTGGTTTATTGCTACCTATAGTGCTGTCTTGGTTTATTGTTATCTATAGTGTTATCTTGGTTTTTTTTATCTATAGTGTTATCTTGGTTTATTGTTATCTATAGTGTTATCTTGGTTTATTGTTATCTATAGTGTTATCTTGGTTTATTGTTATCTATAGTGTTATCTTGGTTTAATGTTATCTATAGTGTTATCTTGTTTATGTTTATCTTGTGTTATCGTGTTATCTATTGAGTTATCTTGGTTTAATGTTATCTATAGTGTTATCTTGGTTTATTGTTATATATCGTGTTATCTTGGTTTATTGTTATCTATAGTGTTATCTTGGTTTATTGTTATCTATTGAGTTATCTTGGTTTATTGTTATCTTGGTTTATTGTTATCTATAGTGTTATCTTGGTTTAATGTTATCTTGGTTTATTGTTATCTATAGTGTTATCTTGGTTTATTGTTATCTATTGAGTTATCTTGGTTTATTGTTATCTATAGTGTTATCTTGGTTTATTGTTATCTATAGTGTTATCTTGGTTTATTGTTATCTAGAGTGTTATCTTGGTTTATTGCTACCTATAGTGCTGTCTTGGTTTATTGTTATCTATAGTGTTATCTTGGTTTTTTTATCTATAGTGTTATCTTGGTTTATTGTTATCTATAGTGTTATCTTGGTTTATTGTTATCTATAGTGTTATCTTGGTTTATTGTTATCTATAGTGTTATCTTGGTTTAATGTTATCTTGGTTTATTGTTATCTATAGTGTTATCTTGGTTTATTGTTATCTATTGAGTTATCTTGGTTTAATGTTATCTATAGTGTTATCTTGGTTTATTGTTATCTATCGTGTTATCTTGGTTTATTGTTATCTATAGTGTTATCTTGGTTTTTTGTTAAATATAGTGTTATCTTGGTTTATTGTTATCTATAGTGTTATCTTGGTTTATTGTTATCTATAGTGTTATCTTGGTTTATTGCTATCTAGTGTTATCTTGGTTTATTGTTATCTATAGTGTTATCTTGGTTTATTGTTATCTATAGTGTTATCTTGGTTTTTGTTAAATATAGTGTTATCTTGGTTTATTGTTATCTATAGTGTTATCTTGGTTTATTGTTATCTATAGTGTTATCTTGGTTTATTGTTATCTATAGTGTTATCTTGGTTTTTTGTTAAATATAGTGTTATCTTGGTTTATTGTTATCTATAGTGTTATCTTGGTTTATTGTTATCTATAGTGTTATCTTGGTTTATTGTTATCTATAGTGTTATCTTGGTTTATTGTTATCTATAGTGTTATCTTGGTTTTTTGTTATCTATAGTGTTATCTTGGTTTATTGTTATCTATAGTGTTATCTTGGTTTATTGTTATCGACAGTGTTATCTTGGTTTATTGTTATCTATAGTGTTATCTTGGTTTATTGTTATCTATAGTGTTATCTTGGTTTATTGTTATCGACAGTGTTATCTTGGTTTATTGTTATCTATAGTGTTATCTTGGTTTATTGTTATCTATAGTGTTATCTTGGTTTATTGTTATCTAAAGTGTTATCTTGGTTTATTGTTATCTATAGTGTTATCTTGGTTTATTGTTATCGACAGTGTTATCTTGGTTTATTGTTATCTATTGTGTTATCTTGGTTTTTGTTATCTATAGTGTTATCTTGGTTTATTGTTATCTATAGTGTTATCTTGGTTTATTGTTATCTATAGTGTTATCTTGGTTTATTGTTATCGACAGTGTTATCTTGGTTTATTGTTATCGACAGTGTTATCTTGGTTTATTGTTATCTATTGTGTTATCTTGGTTTTTTGTTATCTATAGTGTTATCTTGGTTTATTGTTATCTATAGTGTTATCTTGGTTTATTGTTATCTATAGTGTTATCTTGGTTTATTGTTATCGACAGTGTTATCTTGGTTTATTGTTATCTATAGTGTTATCTTGGTTTATTGTTATCTATAGTTGTAGTGATGGGTTGTCAGACCACAGCTTACATCTCAGAAACAGTCCAGACTTGACCCGACATTAGGGGGGGTCAAGTGTAGGGTAACTGGCGGCTGACCAAGGGTTATAAATCAGCCAGGCTCCCCTCCCATGTCACACATGTAAGAAGGCACCGGCCGACTCTCTCCCAATATACACAATAACCTACACTGCAGGAGAAGTCCAGACCTGACCCTACATTAGCGAGAGCAAATGTAAGGAGACCCTTCGCCCCCCCCCCCCCCCCCCCCCCCCCCCCCCCCCCGATCAGCTCAACCTGACGGCTCGCCTCCCAATATATAGGACGTCCTAGTCCTCCCTCGGGCTACAGAGAGAGCCAGAGAGAGAGAGAGAGAGACAGAGAGAGAGTGTGTCTTGTAACCAGGAAGGGCCAGCTACGACGTCCCGAGTCCTGCTGGAGAGGAGTCAGGACCGAGACTTCCCTCCGGTGTCCCAGCTAAGCAGTCGCCCTCCCAACACCAGTGTTCCAATTAAGCAGTCTCCCTGCTAGGCCTTCCCCAGGTCACGTGAGTGTTTGTCAGAGCTTTCCATGGGATGAGTTACTTACGTGGGAAGTGTATTCATTTCATGTTCGTGTCCAAGAATCAGTGTCTAGTAACGTAATATGATGTCCTAGTAACGTAAATATGATGTCCTAGTAACTTCAATAGAAGGTGTTATTACTGTGTCCATGTCATGTTCGTAATTAATAAAGAGTTGTAACGAAGCGGTGTTTGAGAAGTCGCCCTTAAGACGTAATAGATGTGTATTGACGTGTAAGATACGATAAGTGTAAATATCTATCACGGCCACGCTACCAAAGTCTTCCTCTCTTTTATACTCTTATACTAACAATTTTCTACCTATATGTAATCTTCTTCTTGTGAGATTTGTCTCATTACATAGTGTTATCTTGGTTTATTGTTATCTAGTGTTATCTTGGTTTATTGTTATCGACAGTGTTATCTTGGTTTATTGTTATCTATAGTGTTATCTTGGTTTATTGTTATCTATAGTGTTATCTTGGTTTATTGTTATCGACAGTGTTATCTTGGTTTATTGTTATCTATAGTGTTATCTTGGTTTATTGTTATCTATAGTGTTATCTTGGTTTATTGTTATCGACAGTGTTATCTTGGTTTATTGTTATCGACAGTGTTATCTTGGTTTATTGTTATCTATAGTGTTATCTTGATTTATTGTTATCTATAGTGTTATCTTGGTTTACCTAGTTAATGAGGCCTACCTAGACGTTAACCACCTGCGTTGAAAGCTGACCAACAGTGTGAACGTAATTGGGTATTAATTACTATCCCTTTGTTGAACGCCTATGATGAATGGACATTGTGAACGGCCATAGTGAACGCCCACGGTGAACGGCCAAAGTGAACGGCCATAGTGAACAGCCAAAGTGAACGCCCACGGTGAACGGCCATAGGGAACGCCCACGGTGAACGGCCAAAGTGAACGGCCATAGTGAACAGCCAAAGTGAACGCCCACGGTGAACGGCCATAGTGAACAGCCAAAGTGAACGCCCACGGTGAACGGCCATAGTGAACGGCCATAGTGAACGCCCACGGTGAACGGCCATAGTGAACAGCCAAAGTGAACGCCCACGGTGAACGGCCATAGTGAACGGCCATAGTGAACGCCCACGGTGAACGGCCACAAGATGAATGAGAGAACGTGCTTCCCTCCCTCAGTCGTCGTTCTATTCTTCAGTCGCCAACTCCCTCATTACCCCGGCTACCATGCGCGCGCACACATACCCCGCTCACTATAAACACCACCGGTGAAACGCACACAGCACCGCACAGCACAGCACAACCCGAAGCACAGCACCGCACAGCACAGCACCGCACAATACAACCTGGAGCACAGTACAGCACCGCACAGTACAACCCGGAGCACAGCACAGCACCGCACAGTACAACCTGGAGCACAGTACAGCACCGCACAGTACAACCCGGAGCACAGTACAGTACACCACAGCACAGTACAGCACAACCCGGAGTACAGTACAGCACCGCACAGTACAACCCGGAGCACAGTACAGTACACCACAGCACAGTACAGCACAACCCGGAGCACAGTACAGTACACCACAGCACCGCACAGCACAACCCGGAACACAGCACAACACAGCACAGCACCGCACAGCACAACCCGGAGCACAGCACAGCACAGCACAACCCGGAGCACAGTACAGCATAGCACAGTACAACACACACACACACACACCAGGGCAGGCAGGTGAGACGGTAGATAATGAGAGAGTATATACCTGCCCCTCTCGCCCTCCTGGGCACGCTGTGGGAGGCCTCTGCTGCTGTGTGTGTGTAACCGCTGCTGTGTGTGTAACAGCTGCTGTGGGAGGCCTCTGCTGCTGTGTGTGTGTAATCGCTTCTGTGTGTGTAACCGCTGCTGCGTGTAACCGCTGCTATGTGTGTAACCGCTGCTGTGGGAGGCCTCTGCTGTGTGTGTAACCGCTGCTGTGTGTGTAACCGCTGTTGTGGGAGGCCTCTGCTGTGGTGGACGGCTGTACCTGCTGTGTAAAAAAAACCCACCACCACTGTTGCTGTGTTCTGGACCTCCATCACCTGGGGGGGGGGGGGGGGGAGGTGGGGGGGCACGTCACCCACAGCACCCAGTCGTACCCGGTAACGTGTAGGAGCTGTGTTCAGTGCCCTCCCTCACTGTGCACTGATGCCACACTTAACCTGTACTAACCTTTGTACTTATGGACTGTTGTACTGTACTTTTCACCTTGAATGATGTACAGTACACCTCTGGTTAGGGTAGGTTAGATTAGGTTATAAATAGGTTAGGTTAGGTTATAAATAGGTTAGGTTAGGTTAGGTTATACTTAGGTTAGGTTGTAAATAGGTTAGGTTAGGTTTTCGTAGGGCCAAACACTGCCGCGGCGTGAAGAGCGAGACTTGGTATTACATCCAAACTGGCACTGTAACTGTCGGCCGCCTCGCTCCTCTGGCGATACACCCGCCTTACTCAGGCCAGTAAAACCCTGACATAATACTACAGAGAGAGAGAGAGAGAGAGAGAGAGAGAGAGAGAGAGAGAGAGAGAGGACACAGAAGGACAGAGACAATGAAGAAAGGAGACAGTTGAGGCAGGAGAGAGAGAGAGGTAGGGGGGGGGGGGTCAGTCTTCTCACCAAAACAGGGTAATAATGGTCACACATATTTATGCCACACACGATCTTGCTCTCAGAATGTTGACTTTTTCTCAGTGAGGGAGACTCACCAAACTTACCTTAAAAGCTAACCGAACTTAAGCTAACATATTCTAATCGAACTTAAACCTAACCTAACCTACCCCTAACCTAACTTTACTTAAGGCTAACCTATACCTAACCTAACTTAACCTAAACCAAACATACTCTATCCTTAACCTAACTAACCTAAACCCACCTACCTCTAACCTAACCTTTCCCTAACTTAATCTAACCTAAACTAACCTAACCCTAACGTAAACCTAACCTAACCGATACTTAAAATAAAAACACTCATCTCCCGCCCTCAAACCATGACACAACACATCAAGGTGACAATAATGGCGTCATAATTACCCTGAGACTCAACCTTGAGGACTTTTCTTAAACCTTGGTAAGAGAAGAATGACCTGTGTGTGTGTGTGTGGAGGAGGTGCATGCGTGTGGAGGAGACGTGTGCGTGTGGAGGAAACGTGTGCGTGTGGAGGTGTAAATGTGCGTGTGGAGATGTGAGCGTGTGGTGGAGATGTGAGCGTGTGGTGAAGATGTGTGCGTGTGGTGGAGAGGTGTGCGTGTAGAGATGTGTGCGTGTGGAGAGGTGTGCGTGTGGTGGAGATGTGTGTCTGTGTAGGGAGCCCACAGGTAAGGCCAGGTATAAGGGGTGTACCTGTACTTTTCTATAGCCCCCCCCCCCCCCCCCCCAAGATGACTAGAACGGATTTATGGTCTGGTGGGGGTGACGGGGGAACGCCTGGGGGAAGAGGCAAGGGGGGGGGAAGAAGAGGAGGGAGAAAGAAGAGTAAGAGGGAAGGAAGCAGAAAAGGAAGAGGGAAGGAGGAAGAGGATGGATGTGGGCCCCGTATAAGTCGTTCAGTAGCCAGTTGGAAAGAGACAAGTGTGGGGTAATGAACGTCATCTGGCGGCAGGGTGGGGGAGGAACGGCAGGGTGGGGGGAGGAACGGCAGGTTGGGGAGGAACGGCAGGGTGGGGGGAGGAACGGCAGGTTGGGGAGGAACGGGAGGGTGGGGGAGGAACGGCAGGTTGGGAGGAACGGTAGGGCGGGGGAGGAAGAACGGTAGGGTGGGAGGAACGGTAGGATGGGGAAGGAACGGCAGGATGGGAGGAACGGTAGGGTGGGGGAGGAACGGCAGGGTGGGGGAGGAACGGTAGGGTGGACGAGGAACTGCAGGGTGGGGGAAGAACGGCAGGGTGGGAGGAAGAACGGCAGGGTGTGGGAGGAACGGCAGGGTGGGAGGAAGAACGGCAGGGTGTGGGAGGAACGGCAGGGTGGGGGAGGAACGTCTATTATCTGTGGCATTTATGGTGTGCCGAGTGAACAGGAGGAATGTGTCCGTCTGTTTATGTCTGTCAGCGGGACGTCGTGTGTGTGTGTGTGTGTGTTGAGTTATGTATACACAGACACACACACACTGACCACCCTTAAATATCCTCCCCAAACAATACACACTGTACCAAAACAAACCATTTATCACCTGTTCCTGGCCACGTGTCCACCCATGTATCACACACACACACACACACACACACACCAGCAGGGGTATGTGGTTGAGCGGGGAAACAGGTCTTGTGTGTCACCAGGGTACCAGGAATTACCCTCTAGGGCTGGATCACATGACTGAAATAATTCCCCCTAACCTAACCTAACCTAACGTTACCTTCAGAGAAATTGTGATGTTTCATATATTCTGCCGTAAGAAAGAAAGAAAGAAAGAGAGATAACAGAAATGTCTGGTCATTTACATACTTGAGAGAGACCAACACATTAGAGTGACTGCCTCCAGTAGTCTGCCCAGTATCTAGTGTCATGCCTATACGTGTCATATGGCACCTTTATCAACAACTGTCATGCCTATACGTGTCATATGGCACCTTTATCAACAACTGGTATGCCTATACGTGTCATATGGCACCTTTATCAACAACTGTCATGCCTATACGTGTCATATGGCACCTTTATCAACAACTGGCATGCTTATACGTGTCATACGGCACCGTCATCAACAGATGCCAAGCCTAATAGTGTCATATGGCACTAACAAGAAGTGCCATGCCTAATAGTGTCATATGGCACCTACCTTTTGTAGGTAGTAAGTAGTAGGCAGCTACCAAGCAGGGAGGTACTACCGCCAAGGAAGATATTGGAAGCATAATGTGGGTCATTGACCTGTGCCTGGGCTAATCCTCTTAAAAAAACAACAACAGATGCCATGCCTATTAGTGTCATATGGCACCTTCAACAACATTTGTCATGCCTATTAGTGTCAAATGGCACCTTCAACAATTGTCATGCCTATTAGTGTCATATGGCACCTTCAGCAACAATTAACATGCCTATTAGTGTCATATGGCACCTTCAGCAACAATTAACATGCCTATTAGTGTCATATGGCACCTTCAGCAACAATTGTCATGCCTATTAGTGTCATATGGCACCTTCAGCAACAATTAACATGCCTATTAGTGTCATATGGCACCTTCAGCAACAATTAACATGCCTATTAGTGTCATATGGCACCTTCAGCAACAATTGTCATGCCTATTAGTGGCATATGGCACCTTCAGCAACAATTGTCATGCCTATTAGTGTCAAATGGCACCTTAAGCTACAAGTGTCACGCCTATTAGTGTCATATGGCACTTTCAGCAACAATTGTCATGCCTATTAGTGTCAAATGGCACCTTCAACAATTGTCATGTCTATTAGTGTCATATGGCACCTTCAACAATTGTCATGTCTATTAGTGTCAAATGGCACCTTCAAGAATTGTCATGTCTATTAGTGGCATATGGCACCTTCAACAGCAGATGCCATGCCTAATAGTGTCATATGGCACCTTCAACAACACATCCCAGTGCCAGCAGACTAATTAATTCGTTAAGGTGTTCCGCCTCACCTGTACAAGACCTAATTAACCAGCAGCCATTATTACACACCTTATCTTTCAAAATATTTATCATTATACACTTATCAGAGCAGTTCACTTAAATACTCACACTTACAAAGCACGTTTTACTATCACACTTAACACTTACAAGGAGCAGCTTACTTAAAACACTGACGTCTACACACTTAAAAACACTTTCCACTAATACACTTAACACTTATAAAGGTCAACACACTTTCCATTAATACACTTAACACTTATAAAGGTCAACACACTTTCCACTAATACACTTAACACTTATAAAGGGCAACACACTTTCCACTAATACACTTAACACTTATAAAGGGCAACACACTTTCCATTAATACACTTAACACTTATAAAGGGCAACACACTTTCCACTAATACACTTAACACTTATAAAGGGCCGCTCACTTATAAACCTGACGTCCACACACACGCTCACTTTAGGTCTATTCAATTTACATTTTAAGTTGAATCGTCAAGTGACTTTCATTAAATTCTCCACGACCACACACACACACACACACACACACACACACCACGACTCCGACACATACATACATACATACATACACCAAGGTTGGGGAAGGGGGAGTGGAGGGGGAAGGGGGAGTGGAGGGAGGAGGAGAAAGAGGAAGAGGAGGAAGGGGAAGGAGGCGTATGGAGAGAGGAAGAGATTAATGCAGGTCTGGAAGAGGGAGGAGAAGGGAGGTAGGGAGGTGGGGAAGGGAAGGAAGGGGAAGGAAGTAGAAGGGGGAGGCATGAGGGGGAGGCAAAAGGGGAAGGAAAAGATGAAGAGGGGGGGGAAGGGGGAAGGAGAGGGAAGGGGGAGAAGGGGGAGGAAGGGGGGAGAGGATAGGGAGGGAGAGGGGGGAGGGAGAGAGGGAAGGGGGAGGGGGGAAGGGGGAGGGGGAGGGGGAAGGGAAGGGGAAGGGGGAGGGGAAGGGGAGTTGACGAAAATCCACCATCTATCTCCTCGTAATACTTTCAATGTCTGTATTCCATTAATTACCCTGTCGCACCGTATACCCTCCCTGTTGCACCGTATACCCTCCCTGTCGCACCGTGTACCGAGGTAGTAGGTAGTAAGCAGCTACCAAACAGGGAGGTACTACCGCCTGGGAAGATATTGGAAGCATGATGTGTTGTCTAATGGTAGACCCTGCTGCCATATGGCATCACGAATATTGTGACCAAGTCCCAGGTTGCTCATCTGACTTTCTGCCTCATTTACACACAATTGCAGGGTCTCAACTGTCTCTCTTACTTTGACAACACAACATACATATATTGTTTCTCATTTCTCATTCTTGATTTTATTTTTTTTCGATTTTGTATTTATTTATGATTATGATTGTTTAATATATATATATGTAATATTCAGAAATTTCAGAGTAATTTCGAATGCCCCGCCATTAGCGGTACTGAGCGTTCAAGGTCGTCTGAGGGAAGAGAGCGCTCCCCGCACATAGTGGGAGATTGCGGAACTAGGCCTATATGATATTAAATGTAATTTACCGGATTAATAATGATGCGATTCATGAAGTTAAGGGACTATTATTGAATTTGAAATTATTATAGATCGTTTAGCAGTCTGAATAATGTTAAAGGGTGTCCCAAGGAGTTATTAGTTAGGCGGAAAATAGGTCACGTAGGCCTAAGCTAACGCCTTGAGAGGACACGAAGCGGGCTCTCTCTCAGTCCCGGATAGCACTCACACGAACAAGACGTCCCTGTGCGTCTGTCCCAGAAATAGTCACGTGGCCTAGTCACCTGTGCTGAAATATTGCAGTATAACAAGTAAGTCTCATTCGATCTCAGACAGGGTTAGATAGGGCAGTGATAAAGTAAACTAGAGCTAACAGTGAGTTCATTTCAGGGTTTCCGTGAGAACCCACTTGACTGAAGTTGACTGGAGTTGACCTGAGATTGACTGCCGTTTGAGACTGCCGTTGAGGATTGAGGGTGGCGATTGTCGCCATTGGACCGATCAAAGTAGGCCTGTCACTGTTTAGCGGGGTAGCAAAGGATCTCTTGAGTGAACGAGTGCTCCCGACAACTAAACGACACGGGACGCTAAAGCTTCTCTCAACTGTACAAGGTCTGATTGGCTCACTCCCGTCCGCTTTATGGACGCACTGGGAGTACACTGAGGCTATCTGAGTAGACTAATGGTCACACACTGAGACCGTGAGTCTAGGTCTCTAGGAGATACCTGGCGGAACATTTTCCCTCCCTTATTACGGGTGTAGTTTAATAGTTTCTAGATAATTTTGATAATATTGTTTTGAATGTTTGTGCCATCAAGTGGAACCAGAGTGATACTGTGATTTGATTCTTTTAATGCCTCTGATTGTTCTTCATGATTCTGATCTCAGGTATAACCTTGTTCCCCAGAGTAGTGGTTAGGTTAGGTTAGGAAGTGTGCATCTGTTGGGGTGCTATAATTTTGTTGAGTGCCCTTAAGGCCTATTCATTGTAGAGTATTTAATTTCTCATTTTTATTACCATTCCTCAGTGACATATAATTTTGTTGAGTGCCCTTAAGGCCTATTCATTGTAGAGTAGTTAATTTCTTTTTTTGGTACCTAAGTGACTGATATTATTGTGTGAAAGCCTTTAAGGCCTGTTTCATGTGTGCACGGAACAGTTCTTAATACTTCAAATTTATTGTTGCCTGAGGTTCTAATAATTTTTATATCATGTATAACTTTTATTCCCCAGAGTAGTGTTTTAAGTTCAAGTTAAGAGGTGCGCATATTGGTGTACCATTATTGGATTGTGTTTGTAGTGTTGGAGGGAATATAAGTGTCTAAATGTAACAGTGTGTCTCATTCATCCCAGTCACAGATGCTATCCTTCCACGGGTCACGGACAATTTATTTTGTTTAGTAGTTTTAAGTGTTCTTGTGCTGGTTCGGGATTTTTCTCAAAGGGGCGCTTCCACTGCCATTACCATCTATTAATTTTAAATAAACCCCAAGTCAAGTGAGAAATTAAAGTCCAGTAAATGCCGACCGGTTACATATATATATATATATACATATATATATATATACATATATATATATATACATACAATCAACGACCTCACCAGCAAGGAATCGAACCCTCGACCTACTGGGTGTGACTAGGGAGCGCTTACCGGCTAGGCCACAGCCGGTAAGCGCTCCCTAGTCACACCCAGTAGGTCGAGGGTTCGATTCCTTGCTGGTGAGGTCGTTGAACTGTATGTTCAAAGTCCGCGTGTTAAATGGACTAAAAATGAAGTATATATATATACATATATATATATATATATATATATATATATATATATATATATATATATATATATACATATATATATATATATATATATATATATATATATATACATATATACATATATATATATATATACATATATATATATATACATATATATATATATATATACATATATACATATATACATATATATATATATATATATATATATATAAATATATACATATATATATATATATACATATACATATATATATATGTAATATTCAGAAATTTCAGAGTAATTTCGAATGCCCCACCATTAGCGGTACTGAGCGTTCAAGGTCGTCTGAGGGAAGAGAGCGCTCCCCGCACATAGTGGGAGATTGCGGAACTCGGCCTATATGATATTAAATGTAATTTACCGGATTAATAATGATGCGATTCATGAAGTTAAGGGACTATTATTGAATTTGAAATTATTATAGATCGTTTAGCAGTCTGAATAATGTTAAAGGGTGTCCCAAGGAGTTATTAGTTAGGCGGAAAATAGGTCACGTAGGCCTAAGCTAACGCCTTGAGAGGACACGAAGCGGGCTCTCTCTCAGTCCCGGATAGCACTCACACGAACAAGACGTCCCTGCGCGTCTGTCCCAGAAATAGTCACGTGGCCTAGTCACCTGTGCTGAAATATTGCAGTATAACAAGGTTTCCATGAGAACCCACTTGACTGGAGTTGACCCGGAGTTGACTGCGAGAGATTGACTGCCGTTTGAGACTGCCGTGGATGATTGAGGGTGGCGATTGTCGCCATTGGACCGATCAAAGTAGGCCTGTCACTGTTTAGCGGGGTAGCAAAGGATCTCTTGAGTGAACGAGTGCTCCCGACAACTAAACGACACGGGACGCTAAAGCTTCTCTCAACTGTACAAGGTCTGATTGGCTCACTCCCGTCCGCTTTATGGACGCACTGGGAGTACACTGAGGCTATCTGAGTAGACTAATGGTCACACACTGAGACCGTGAGTCTAGGTCTCTAGGAGATACCTGGCGGAACATTTTCCCTCCCTTATTACGGGTGTAGTTTAATAGTTTCTAGATAATTTTGATAATATTGTGTTGAATGTTTGTGCCATCAAGTGGAACCAGAGTGATACTGTGATTTGATTCTTTTAATGCCTCTGATTGTTCTTCATGATTCTGATCTCAGGTATAACCTTGTTCCCCAGAGTAGTGGTTAGGTTAGGTTAGGAAGTGTGCATCTGTTGGGGTGCTATAATTTTGTTGAGTGCCCTTAAGGCCTATTCATTGTAGAGTATTTAATTTCTCATTTTTATTACCATTCCTCAGTGACATATAATTTTGTTGAGTGCCCTTAAGGCCTATTCATTGTAGAGTAGTTAATATCTTTTTTTGGTACCTAAGTGACTGATATTATTGTGTGAAAGCCTTTAAGGCCTGTTTCATGTGTGCACGCAACAGTTCTTAATACTTCAAATTTATTGTTGCCTGAGGTTCTAATAATTTTTATATCATGTATAACTTTTATTCCCCAGAGTAGTGTTTTAAGTTCAAGTTGAGAGGTGCGCATATTGGTGTACCATTATTTGATTGTGTTTGTAGTGTTGGAGGGAATATAAGTGTCTAAATTTTACAGTGTGTCTCATTCATCCCAGTCACAGATGCTATCCTTCCACGGGTCACGGACAATTTATTTTGTTTAGTAGATTTAAGTGTTCTTGTGCTGGTTCGGGATTTTTCTCAAAGGGGCGCTTCCACTGCCATTACCATCTATTAATTTTAAATAAACCCCAAGTCAAGTGAGAAATTAAAGTCCAGTAAATTCCGACCGGTTACAAATGGTAGCAGAGCGTAGTTAATTTTATTTCGTGACTGATAGTTCTGTGGTTGGGATAATGAGCGTAATCATGGAGTGGATGGAAACGGTAGAGAGTGTGACCCCAACTCTACTCATGCTCGCCGTGGGAATGGGGTTGTTGTGGTTGACGGTGCAGTTGAGAGAAGAGTTCGTGGAACGTATTGGGAAGCTAGAGGGGAAAATCCGGGGTGAGTACCAGGAGCGATTGGAACAGTTAGAAGGGAAGATCAATGGGGAATGTCAGGCATGGGTGAACCAAATCAGGGGGGAGTATGGAGTATATGTACAACAGTTAAGGGGGGAGTACCACACACAATTGCAACAGTTAGAGACGGAACACCAACAACACATAGCTCTGTTGGGGGATGCACTAGATAGGGTAAAGACACAGTATAAAATACAGCACGATGAGACAATGTGGGAGATGAGGAGACACAATAGTAGAGAGGGAACTAGTCTCGGGGCCGGGTTGACCATGTCTAAGTTCGACGGTAGGCCAGGAATAGAGGTAGGAAAGTGGTTAAGAGAGGTTGACCGAACCCTCAAGCTGTTAGACGGAGACGAAGTCAGTCGAATCCAATTCATAATAAGGCATCTTGCGGGGCCTGCGGCAGATCGCGTATACAACGCACGCAGAGACTGGGAAACCGTAGATGAGTTAACTTGTTATTTGAAGCAGCAATATGGCGGACCGACGGCCACGTACGACGCCATTCAGAAGGTGATGACGCGGAAACAAGGGAGCAACGAAACGCTTCTTGAATATTATGACGCTATGCTAGATTTAAACGATGAGTTGAACCACCATGATCATAAATATGATAAGGCCCTGTTGGGAGATGCAATCACTCGGGGGCTCAAGGAGGAACAAAGCCGTATGTGGTTAGTGGATGAGATCAAGAAGTATCCTCACCATAGTCTAGACGAGTGGATCACGGGGCTGAGAGAGGCGGAACAAAAACGAGAAGCTTTGAGGGAGGTACCGCTGACTAAAGGAAGAGAGAACGAGCCGCAGACTGGAGGCTCGATTCCCCCGAGGTGCTATGCGTGTGGACAAGAGGGCCATTTCAGTTTCAATTGCACGAACGGGTCCAGACCAGGAGAGAGTGTCCCAAGGGGATACGTGGCCAATGGCCAGTATCGAGTTGGAAATAACAATCAGAACTGGCGGTCGGGAAATGGCCAAGGCCAGGCAGTCCTCGCCAACCGTTCCTGGCCTCACCAATAGATTCCACCGGCGATGTTATGAGTCAAGAGAGAGCCGACCCATGGTCAAGCGTGGTTCGCATGACAAATTTAATCACAACAGAAGGTACCTTAAGGCTGAAAGCAGAGTGTCCTAAGGTCTCGGTGCTGGTAGCGGGTCGTGAAATGTGGGGTTTAGCAGATACTGGGGCAGAAGTGTCGCTAATTGATGAACTTTTCTACCGTCGGGAGCTGGAGCCTGCAGGCGTGGTGTTGCAGCCCACTCGAATAAGGGTAAAAGGGGCGTCAGGGTTTCCAGTGCCGTGTGTGGGGTGTATTCGGGTCACTATGGTCGTATGTGGGGTGGAAGTCACTGATGTGGGGATGTTGGTTTGTCCAGGGATTGAGACCCAGGGTAAGGGGCAATCTCATGTCGGGTTGTTGGGGATGAATGTGCTGGGGGAGGTTGCGGAGATCTGGCCGCACATGTATCACTTGTGCAGGGAAGCCAGGAGCACCGCTCAGTGGGAAAATTGCTTGCATGAGGTTAGGCAGTTATGTGCAATAGAGGCCATCAGCCTGGGGTATTGTATGACAGAGAGGAAGGAAAGACCAACCATTCCTCCCCGGAGTACTCGGTTGCTGTCAGTATGTGTTCCCTCATTAAGCCAGGTAGCTAACAAAGAAGTAGTGATTGAACCTCTAACAATAGAGGATGAAGGTTGGATGCCTGAGGGTGTGATAGTGTTGCCGACAGCTGTAAGAGTGGTGAGAGGCATGACCCAGGTGTTGGTGGCAAATCTGTCTGATAGTCGTAGGAGCTTGAGGGGCAATTGGCGGATTGGGAAAGTGGCTTCGGGGACGGAAGTCGAGGAAGACATCAGTGAAGAGGTGAATGTGAGGACAGTGCAACCGGATGCCCGTACGGAGGTCAAAGTGCACACGGAGGAAATGAATGAGGGACAAGAGAGTGCAGTTAGGTGTTTAATAGAAGAGTTTAGTGATATTTTTGAAGAAGAGGGCCAGCCCATAGGAAAGGCTATTGGGGTTCAGCATGAGATCCCAGTGACCACAGACAGGCCAGTTAGGGTGCCATATCGGAGGATCCCTCCAAACCAGGTACCAGAGGTGAAGCAGCACATTAGCCAGCTGTTAGATCAGGGAGTAATTCAGCATAGTGAGAGTCCGTACTCTGCCGCCATTGTAGTAGTGAGGAAAAAGGACGGGACGCTGAGGTTGTGCATTGACTATCGTGACTTAAATAAGGTCACGGTACGCGATGCGTTTCCTCTGCCTAGGATAAATGAAACTCTAGAATCTCTGACGGGGGCCCAGTTTTTCTCAACGTTTGATCTGGCGGCGGGATATCACCAGATAGAAGTAAAACCTTCAGACCGTCCAAAGACTGCCTTCAGCACAAGCTTCGGACACTTTGAGTACAGGCGACTGCCTATGGGATTGTCAAATAGTCCGGGAACCTTTCAGAGATACATGGAGCGGATTTTAGGGGATAAGATCTTCTCCTCGTTGCTTGTATACCTTGATGATGTGATGGTGTTTTCAAGTACAATAGATCAACATATAGTCAGATTGAGGGAATTATTTTGCAGGATGAGGGAGAATAACTTAAGATTTAAACCTAAAAAGTGTGAAATAATGGCTTCAAAAGTAAGTTATTTAGGATATCAGGTGTCAGCTGAAGGCATCACAGCTGATCCTGAGAAGATTAGGGTAGTAAGAGATTGGCCAGTCCCTCAGACGGTGAAAGATGTGCGGTCTTTTGTAGGGTTCACATCATTTTATAGGAAATTTGTTAAAGGGTTTGCCCAAATAGCTGCTCCACTGCATGCGTTGATGCATGGGAAATCTAAGGATCGGGTAGATAGTGAATGGAGAGAGGAACAGCAACAGGCTTTTGAGGAGCTGAAAGACAAGGTGACGCAGACACCAGTGTTGGCTTGCCCAGATTTCACTCAAGAGTTTATATTAGAAACAGATGCAAGTTTTCGTGGGCTAGGTGCGGTGCTGTCCCAGCGGAAGGATGGCAGGCTGCATCCGGTGTGCTATGCGAGTCGGGGCCTGAGGAAATCAGAACGTAACATGAACAACTATAGTTCTCGTAAGTTAGAGATGTTAGCACTCAAATGGGCAGTCGTGGATAAATTCAGGGATTATTTGGCAGGGAAACATTTCACAGTCTATACAGATAACAACCCACTCAGTCACCGGGAGAAGGCTAAACTAGGTGCCGTGGAAAGTAGGTGGAATGCGGATCTCGAGCAGTTTAACTTTACTATAGAGTACAAGCCGGGGAAGAACAACATTGTGGCGGATACTCTATCTAGAATCCCGGCGGAACAGGAGGAAGATAGTGAAGAAGAGTATACAGCGATGCATGTACTAGAGGAGAACGGGGCAGGAAGGAAGGAACTGTGGACGATGGATGGGCTGCGTAAGGAGCAAGAAGGCATGGACTATATGACAAAACTGCGAAGATGGTTGGTGGGAGAGCTGCCGGAGGATGAGGTACAGGTAGAGCTCCAAAATGATGATTTCCGCAAGATGTACCGAGCTAGGAAATCCCTGATAGTAAGAGAAGATGTTGTTTGGCATAGAAGACCCGACGGGAAGAATCTATGGAGGGAGGTGCCAGTGTTAACTCCAAACTTGCAGGAGGCTTTGACTAGAGCCTGCCACGACGAGTTTGGCCACCAGGGGCGAGATCGCACCCTGTCGCTGGTGCAGGAGCGAGGGTTCTGGTCAGGCATGGGAGAAACAGTGCGAGACTACATAGCCAGCTGCGAGAGGTGTGGAGTAGCAAAAGATGAAGTGCCGAAACCCCAACTGCATGTAGGGACGATTGAAGCTGCCAAACCATTAGAGACACTGGCCGCAGATTTCACCTTGCTGGACAAGCGGCAAGGATTGGAGAATGTCCTGATAATGGTTGACATATACAGTCGTTACACTTGGGCCTTTCCCACCAAAGACCAGAAAGCCGCGACGATTGCAAAGATCCTGGTGAATCGAATCTTCCTGGCAGTGGGTGCACCTGAGCGACTGTTGACCGATCAGGGAAGGAATTTTGGCAGTGCATTGGTCCGACAAACTTGTGCCACCTTTGGGGTGAAGAAAATAAGGACGTCAGCATATCACCCACAGGGAAATGGCATGGTGGAACGGTTCAATCGAACCCTGCACGGTCTGCTGGCCACCCTCGAGGCAGAGGAAAAGAATAGGTGGCCAGAGCATCTGCCGGCAGTGGTGTCACAATACAACGCGACTCCGCATGCCACGACAGGGTTTTCCCCATTCCTGTTGTTTTACGGGAGAGAACCAAACCTGCCGTTTGACCTTAGGCCGGAACTTGACCCAGAGCCGGTAGATGAGTGGGTGATGGTGATTAGAGACCGGCAACGACGATTGCAGGAAGCAGTGGAGATCAATGTTCGGAGACGTAAGGAAATAAATAGAAGAAAAAGAGAAGAGAAAGCCCACGAGAGTAGCTGGGAAGTGGGCCAGGAGGTTTTGCTGAGGAACAATGTAAAAATAGGCCGGTGTAAGCTGCAAAACCATTGGTTTGATACGAGATGGCACATTGTTGAGGTCCTAAATCCAAGGCCTGGTTTATATCGCATTGCGCCCAGTGGGGAAGAAGACCTGGAAGCGAGAGTGGAAAACCGAAGCAACTTGAAGGCTGCTCCAACCCTAAGGCATCCGGGAGACCCAGCGATGGATGAATCTGAGGAGGAAGACGAGGAGCCCCCACTCCAGATGAGCGAGATGGAGAAGTAGTTCAGAGAGGTCGATCGAGCCTGCAACTGAAAGACGAAGCCGACAAATTACAGTTTAGGTTGCAGGGTAATGAGAAGGGGCAGGTTGTCGAGGGTGAGTTGGAGGAGTTGTGAGTAGGGCAGGGGGGATTGGAGAGATGGTTAGGTCAGAGATGTGCGTTGAGTAGTGGTTGCTGTCATGAGCGGGATTGAGAGTACAGTTGTAATGTCCAGGGCCTCATAACATGGACTGGTACATTGTCAGAGGGTTGGTCTGCCGGCATGAGGTTCGGAGACGTGGACTGAGTATTTTTTTGACACTGGTTCCTCTTAGCTCAAGGGCCAGGCAAAAGGAGAGAATGTTGCTTTGGACTGAGTATTGGTTTGACACTGGTTCCTCTTAGTTCAAGGGCCAGGCAAAGGAGAGCATGTTTGTTTGGGCTGGTATTAATTTTGACATTGGTTCTCTAGTTAAGGGCCAGGCAAAAGGGGAGCGTGATGTTCTGGTTGGTTATGAGTTGGGCTAGGAAGAAATGGGGAAGAAATGGAGTTGTTAGCTGTGAGTGGAATAGTACAGAGTTGAAGGTGGGGTCTAAGTTGTTCTCTCAGCACATGAGGGCAGTGCTGTTTTTCTTTTAGGGGGGTCGAGTGTTAGCAGGAGAGAAGAGAAGACGGGAATGCTGCGTTTAGCAAAAGGGGTAAGATGCAGTTTCTTAGAACAAATTTTAGGGGGGTCGTATGAATGGTCTTCTCAGCACATGAGGACAGTGCTGTCTTTTTTTAGGGGGGTCGATTGTAATATTCAGAAATTTCAGAGGAATTTCGAATGCCCCACCATTAGCGGTACTGAGCGTTCAAGGTCGTCTGAGGGAAGAGAGCGCTCCCCGCACATAGTGGGAGATTGCGGAACTAGGCCTATATGATATTAAATGTAATTTACCGGATTAATAATGATGCGATTCATGAAGTTAAGGGACTATTATTGAATTTGAAATTATTATAGATCGTTTAGCAGTCTGAATAATGTTAAAGGGTGTCCCAAGGAGTTATTAGTTAGGCGGAAAATAGGTCACGTAGGCCTAAGCTAACGCCTTGAGAGGACACGAAGCGGGCTCTCTCTCAGTCCCGGATAGCACTCACACGAAAAAGACGTCCCTGCGCGTCTGTCCCAGAAATAGTCACGTGGCCTAGTCACCTGTGCTGAAATATTGCAGTATAACAAGGTTTCCGTGAGAACCCACTTGACTGGAGTTGACCCGGAGTTGACTGCGAGAGATTGACTGCCGTTTGAGACTGCTGTGGATGATTGAGGGTGGCGATTGTCGCCATTGGACCGATCAAAGTAGGCCTGTCACTGTTTAGCGGGGTAGCAAAGGATCTCTTGAGTGAACGAGTGCTCCCGACAACTAAACGACACGGGACGCTAAAGCTTCTCTCAACTGTACAAGGTCTGATTGGCTCACTCCCGTCCGCTTTATGGACGCACTGGGAGTACACTGAGGCTATCTGAGTAGACTAATGGTCACACACTGAGACCGTGAGTCTAGGTCTCTAGGAGATACCTGGCGGAACATTTTCCCTCCCTTATTACGGGTGTAGTTTAATAGTTTCTAGATAATTTTGATAATATTGTGTTGAATGTTTGTGCCATCAAGTGGAACCAGAGTGATACTGTGATTTGATTCTTTTAATGCCTCTGATTGTTCTTCATGATTCTAATCTCAGGTATAACCTTGTTCCCCAGAGTAGTGGTTAGGTTAGGTTAGGAAGTGTGCATCTGTTGGGGTGCTATAATTTTGTTGAGTGCCCTTAAGGCCTATTCATTGTAGAGTATTTAATTTCTCATTTTTATTACCATTCCTCAGTGACATATAATTTTGTTGAGTGCCCTTAAGGCCTATTCATTGTAGAGTAGTTAATATCTTTTTTTGGTACCTAAGTGACTGATATTATTGTGTGAAAGCCTTTAAGGCCTGTTTCATGTGTGCACGCAACAGTTCTTAATACTTCAAATTTATTGTTGCCTGAGGTTCTAATAATTTTTTTATCATGTATAACTTTTATTCCCCAGAGTAGTGTTTTAAGTTCAAGTTGAGAGGTGCGCATATTGGTGTACCATTATTTGATTGTGTTTGTAGTGTTGGAGGGAATATAAGTGTCTAAATGTAACAGTGTGTCTCATTCATCCCAGTCACAGATGCTATCCTTCCACGGGTCACGGACAATTTATTTTGTTTAGTAGTTTTAAGTGTTCTTGTGCTGGTTCGGGATTTTTCTCAAAGGGGCGCTTCCACTGCCATTACCATCTATTAATTTTAAATAAACCCCAAGTCAAGTGAGAAATTAAAGTCCAGTAAATTCCGACCGGTTACATATATATACTATATATATATATATATATATATATATATATATATATATATATATATATATATATATATATATAGTATTTTGTAATTAATATTTATTAATTATTATCATAATAATAATAGTTATTATTATTATCATTATTATTATTATTATTATTACATTTTCGCCCCCCAGGCCCTGATGTGGATCAGTAACCTGTGCCCGGATGGGCTTATCCCCGTAAAAAAAGAAAATACCCTCCCTGTCGCACCGTATACACTCCCTGTCGCACGTATACACGCCCTGTCGCTCCGTATACACTCCCTGTCGCACCGTATACACTCCCTGTCGCACCGTATACACTCCCTGTCACACCGTATACCCTCCCTGTCGCACCGTATACACTCCACTTTCCTGTCACACATCTCCCTTTCCACCTCCCTGTCACACATCTCCCTTTCCACCTCCCGTCACACCACCTCCCTGTCACACATCTCCCTTTCCACCTCCCGTCACACCACCTCCCTGTCACACATCTCCCTTTTCACCTCCCTGTCACACCACCTCCCTGTCACACATCTCCCTTTCCACCTCCTTGTCACACCACCTCCCTGTCACACATCTCCCTTTCCACCTCCCTGTCACACCACCTCCCTGTCATACATCTCCCTTTCCACTTCCCTGTCACACATCTCCCTTTCCACCTCCCTGTCACACCACCTCCCTGTCACACATCTCCCTTTCTACCTCCCTGTCACACCTCTCCCTTTCCACCTCCCTGTCACACCACCTCCCTGTCACACATCTCCCTTTCCACCTCCCTGTCACACCACCTTCCTGTCACACCGCCTCCCTGTCACACCACCTCCCTGTCACACCGCCTCCCTGTCACACCACCTCCCTGTCACACATCTCCCTTTCCTCCTCCCTGTCACACATCGCCCTTTCCACCTCCCTGTCACACCACCTCCCTGTCACACATCTCCCTTTCCACCTCCCTGTCACACCACCTCCCTTTCCACCTCCCTGTCACACCACCTCCCTGTCACACATCTCCCTTTCCACCTCCCTGTCACACCACCTCCCTTTCCACCTCCCTGTCACACCACCTCCCTTTCCACCTCCCTTTCCACCTCCCTGTCACACCACCTCCCTTTCCACCTCCCTGTCACACCACCTCCCTTTTCACCTCCCTGTCACACCACCTCCCTTTCTACCTCCCTGTCACGCCACCTCCCTGTCACACATCTCCCTTTCCACCTCCCTGTCACACCACCTCCCTGTCACACCACCTCCCGATTATGTAACGTCCAATCTCATCCATAACCGATCCTGCTTTGTCTGTCTGTCTGTGTGTGTCCGTCTACCTGTCAGGGCAACACGCGGGCTGAATACCACCTACTGTCTACCACGGACCTTGCCCCGACCTCAACTGTCACGGGCTTGACAGGTGACAGTCCGAGCAATGACACTGAACGCGGCCAGGCAACTTTACAACAACAACAACAACAACAACAATAATAATAATAATAATAATAATAATAATAATAATAATAATAATAATAATAGTAGCAGTAGTAGTAGTGTGTGTGTGTGTGTGTGAGGTGGAGCATCCGGTGGTGTCCTAAACAATGGGAGGAACAATGGCTAAGTCGCCTCACACCCTGATCCACCACACACACACACAGAACAGATATACCAGAGAGATAGAGCCAACAGGTAGGGCCAACATCATCTGGCACTCTCCTAGGTCTCCCTCAGTGCAACGCCCACATTACCTGGTGCCAATAACCTGCAGATTGGCGCCAATAATCTGCAAATCAGCGCCATATAACCTATATCTTGGTGCCAATAACCCATATCTTGGTGCCAGTAACCTATATCTTGGTGCCAATTATCCGTTAATTTGCACCAATAACCCATAAAATGTATTTGCTGGATAGTTTAAAAATTAGGTCTTGATTCTCCGGCCGGATAACATAATTTGCATTGATTTCTATATAAACAAGGTGATGTCACTACAAGCTAACACCTACACTAATTAAATATTTCAGGTCGCTTCCCTAACACGGCCATTCAATTCCCCTATCAATAATAATAATAATAATAATAATATTTAACGGTTTATTGAAAGAGCTTGGCAGCCAGAAGGCTGAAAATATACAGTTACATATTTGGGGAATGGGTTACGAATTACAAATAATATACAAGTAACATAAGTGACACAAATAAGACATATAATAACTTAGATGGGGAAAAGCTCAAACTACAGTTCATTTCAACATAGTGACAGTGTTACAGTATTACAAGTTATTGATAATTTTTACAATGGTTGGGACTGGGCTGTTCTTATAGCGATCAGTTCGTGCACGTATGGGCTGGATGCGGTTGTGGTGTCGAACAGCAATTCTCGGACAAGGGATCTCAGGTGGTAGTAGGAGCCGGTGTCGGGGATGGTGTAGAAGCTTCTTACCAAATTTGCAGATGAGGTCGTGGTGATGGTCAGTGAGAGTCGAAAGGGTCAGTGTGTTGAGCGCTTCTTGATATGTGGAGTAGGAAGGGGAGAGAATAATCTTGCATGCCCTCTTTTGCACTTTTTCTAGTGTGTGTGTGTGTGTGTGTGTGTGTGTGTGTAGAACCGCAAAACGTTCTTGTGCTATTATGGGGACAGACAGACAGACAGGACCGAAAAACTAAATCCTAACCTGGAATTGTGGGTAAAGTAAAACAACAACAACAACAATAATAATAACAACAACAACAAGATTCAGTCCGTCTATAAATTCTGTCGGGTTAAAAATAATACAAATTCCCGACGGGTCTAAAAATAATTCCCCCGACGGAGCAGTTTCAGAATATGATTAAAACCACGACAATACCGACGGATTTATTTTTTTCTTTGCCCTGAGCCTAATTTTTTTTTTTTATCTTTATTAAAGGCGCGTGTCGATATACAGTAGTTGGGAAGAAGAAGAAGAAGAAGAAGAAGAAGAAGAAGAAGAAGAAGGGTCTCTACAGAAACAACGCTTACAATACTAACTTTCTCATCACACACACAAACTATTTTCACTAACACGGCTTTTCACTCCACACCTGAGACACAGTTAATTAATTTTACTATAGTTTCCCTTCAGCTTCTTCCTTCCCGTTTTCTATGGGGGAACTGACCACCTAAAGATTAACCACCCAGTTTATTAACACTAATCTAATCTAACATCAACAAAATCTAATCTAATCTAACATAACCTCACTTATCTTATCTAACATAACCTAGCTTAGCAAATCTAACCTAACAGAGCATTACCTATCCTAATCTAACCTGACATGACCTATCATAACCTAACCTAACCCTCAGGTAACGTTAGGGTGCATAATTATCAGGAGAAATAAGCTGGGGCGCTAATCTTCAGGTGATCACTGGGAAATAATTCAGAAATAAATATTCGTGTTTTCTTTTACAATATATCCCGAGTTGTGTATTTTATTTTATTGATAATGGTTTTACTTACCATACTCTAGGCCCCCCCCCCCCCCCCCACACACACACAGGTCACATAAACTCTCTCTCTCTCACACACACACACACACACTCCATCCTTGACCACCGAAGGGTCAAGAAGTACGTGGCGCTCCTCTCGGAGCAGCCAGGTCAACTGTTAAGTTGGCCCATACCAACCCCCTCCCCTGAACCCTCCTCCCCACCGGAATATCAACAAGTTCTCGCCAGAAGTTACTATTTCATTTAGGAAAGGAACGGAACCAGTGTTAAACAGAGGTGAACAGTGGTGAACAGTGCTTAAGTCAGTGAGAACAACTCAACAGTAACAGTCGTACCCAAGTTAACCTTCACACAGTGAGGTCCCAGGTACCCAGTGATAACGGCCCGTGAGACCCAACAACAGCCAGCGATGTGTTAATCCGTCTACGATAGGAAGGCCTAAGACCAAACCTCACTCATATAACACCATCTGTGAGGGAATTACTACACCACATGTTCCTCATCACACCATATGCTAGGAAATTACTACACCACCTCAGGTCCCTCATAACACCATCTGCGAGGGAATTACTACATCACGTCAGGCCCCTCATAACACCATCTGAGGGAACTACTACACTACGTGAGGTCCCTCATAACACCATCTGGGAGGGAACTACTACACTACGTGAGGTCCCTCCTAACACCATCTGGGAGGGAGTTACTACACTCCGTGTTTGCTGTTCAACACCTACAATAATCTGTATGTTCACTGTATGTTCCTTTACCTTTCTCTAATGAAGGCTTTTGTTAAACCACCAATGTATGTAAGAAGTCATTTATGTCCAATGTATATTTTCAGCCTTCGGGCTGCAGAACTTTTTCAATAAACCGTTAATTATTATTATTATTATTATTATTACACACACACACACACACAGGTCACATCAACTCTCTCTCTCTCTCTCTCTCTCTCTCTCTCTCTCTCTCTCTCTCTCCTCTCTCTCTCTCACACACTCACACACACACACACACTATCTGGCCCTCACCACCACGTCGTCAGCATCGTCAAGAAGGTCCTCCTCAAGAAGGTCCTCCTTGAATACCTAAACCAAATTAACATCATTATAAATTACCCAGCCGTCCGTTATGCAGGTAAGACCGTGTGGGTGATACGGCAGTGTGAGGAGTCCCAGGGCAGTGTGAGGAGTCCCAGAACAGTGTGAGGAGCCCCAAAACAGTGTGAGGAGTCCCAAAACAGTGTGAAGAGTCCCAGAACAGTGTGAGGAGTCCCAGAACAGTGTGAGGAGTCGCAGGGCAGTGTGAGGAGTCCCAAGGCAGTGTGATGAGTCCCAGAACAGTGTGAGGAGTCCCAGGACAGAGTGAGGAGTCCCAGGGCAGTGTGAGGAGTCCCAGAACAGAGTGAGGGGTCCCAGAACAGAGTGAGGAGTCCCAGAACAGTGTGAGGAGTCCCAGAACAGAGTGTGGAGTCCCAGAACAGTGTGAGGAGTCCCAGGGCAGAGTGAGGAGTCCCAGGACAGTGTGAGGAGTCCCAAAACGTGTGAGGAGTCCCAGAACAGTGTGAGGAGTCCCAGAACAGAGTGTGGAGTCCCAGAACAGAGTGAGGAGTCCCAGAACAGTGTGAGGTGTCCCAGAACAGACTGAGGAGTCCCAGGACAGAGTGAGGAGTCCCAGGGCAGTGTGAGGAGTCCCAGAACAGTGTGAGGAGTCCCAGGGCAGTGTGAGGAGTCCCAGAACAGTGTGAGGAATCCCAGGACAGTGTGAGGAGTCCCAGAACAGTGTGAGGGGTCCCAGGGCAGTGTGAGGAGTCCCAGAACAGTGTGAGGAGTCCCAGGACAGTGTAAGGAGTCCCAGGGCAGTGTGAGGAGTCCCAGAACAGAGTGAGGAGTCCCAGAGCAGTGTGAGGAATCCCAGGGAAGTGTGAGGAGTCCCAGAACAGTGTGAGCAGTCCCAGAACAGTGTGAAGAGTCCCAGGACAGTGTGAGGAGTCCCAGGACAGTGTAAGGAGTCCCAGGGCAGTGTGAGGAGTCCCAGAACAGTGTGAGGAGTCCCAGAACAGTGTGAGGAGTCCCAGAACAGTGTGAGGAGTCCCAGGACAGTGTGAGGAGTCCCAGAACAGTGTGAGGAGTCCCAAGACAGTGTAAGGAGTCCCAAGACAGTGTGAGGAGTCCTAGAACAGTGTGAGGAGTCCTAGAACAGAGTGAGGAGTCCCAAAACAGTGTGAGGAGTCCCAGGACAGTGTGAGGAGTCCCAGAACAGTGTGAGGAGTCCCAGGACAGTGTGAGGAGTCCTAGAACAGTGTGAGGAGTCCCAGAACAGTGTGAGGAGTCCCAGAACAGTGAGGAGTCCCAGGACAGTGTGAGGAGTCCCAGGTCAGTGTGAGGAGTCCCAGGTCAGTGTGAGGAGTCCCAGAACAGTGTGAGGAGTCCCAGGTCAGTGTGAGGAGTCCCAGGTCAGTGTGAGGAGTCCCAGGAGAGTGTGAGGAGTCCCAGGAGAGTGTGAGGAGTCCCAGGACAGTGTGAGGAGTCTCAGGTCATTGTGAGGAGTCCCAGGACAGAGTGAGGAGGCCCAGAACAGTGTGAGGAGTCCCAGGGCAGTGTGAGGAGTCCCAGGACAGTGAGGGGTCCCAGGGCAGTGTGAGGAGTCCCAGGACAGAGTAAGGAGTCCCAGAATAGTGTGAGGAGACCCAGGACAGTGTGAGGGGTCCCAGGGCAGTGTGAGGAGTCCCACGACAGTGTGAGGAGTCCCAGGTCATTGTGAGGAGTCCCAGGACAGAGTGAGGAGTCCCAGAACAGTGTGAGGAGTCCCAGGACAGTGTGAGGGGTCCCAGGGCAGTGTGAGGAGTCCCAGGGCAGTGTGAGGAGTCTCAGGTCATTGTGAGGAGTCCCAGGACAGTGTGAGGAGTCCCAGAACAGAGTGAGGAGTCCCAGGTCAGTGTGAGGAGTCCCAGGACAGTGTGAGGAGTCCCAGGGCAGTGTGAGGAGTCCCAGGGCAGTGTGAGGAGTCCCAGGGCAGTGTGTGGAGTTCCAGGACAGTGTGACGAGTCTCAAGACAGTGTGTGGAGTCCCAGGCCAGTGTGAGGAGTCCCAGGGCAATGTGAGGAGTCCCAGGGCAGTGTGTGATGTCTCAGGGCAGTGTGTGGAGTCCCAGGGCAATGTGAGGAGTCCCAGGGCAGTGTGTGGAGTCCCAGGGCAGTGTGTGGAGTCCCAGGGCAGTGTGTGGAGTCTCAGGGCAGTGTGTGGAGTCTCAGGGCAGTGTGTGGAGTCTCAGGGCAGTGTGTGGAGTCCCAGAGCAGTGTGTGGAGTCCCAGGGCAGTGTGTGGAGTTCCAGGGTAGTGTGTGAAGTCCCAGGGCAGTGTGTGGAATCCCAGGGCAGTGAGTGATGTCCCAGGGCAGTGTGTGGAGTCCCAGGGCAGTGTGTGGAGTCCCAGGGCAGTGTGTGGAGTCCCAGGGCAGTGAGTGGAGTCCCAGAAAAGTGAGTGGAGTCCCAGGGCAGTTTGTGGAGTCCCAGGGCACACAGGAGGAGCTGAGGGCTCGGTGAGGAGGTGTGTATTGATCGTGTTGTGGTAATGAGCGAGAAAGTGATGTACACACACACACACACACACACACACACACACACACACACACCCACCTTGCTGTCTCGCGAACCCCTGTGTACACCTACACCCATGTACACCTAAACTTATGTATACACCAATCACCACAACACAGTTAACACCAGGTAAACACAGACAAATTACATGTAAACTACAGGCAAACTACAGGTTATCACAGGTGTACTACAGGTAAATCACAGGTAAACTACAAGCAAATCACAGGTAAACTACAGTAAATTCAGGAAATCACAGGTAAGCTACAGTAAACACGGGGAATTACAAGTAAGCTACAGTAAACACAAGGAAATGCCGGTAAATTACAAGTAAACTACAAGGAAACTACAGGGAACTCATATGAAAACTACAGGTACACTCTGGGTGGTAATGCCAGCAACAATTACCGTCACATCATGGCAGAAATTGTCACAAATAGAACACAATTATAATGGTGGTAGATAAAACCCTGACAACATTATGACAACAGTTACATCATCATCATCAGGACAGACACTGACAACATTACCAGCGGGGTAAAACACTCGTTATATTTATAGATAAAATATTAAACTCAATTGACCAAAATAAAACGTTGGACACATTGTTGTCTGATAATAACCTCGGGGGGAAAAGTTGATATACTTTTGATGTCGTTTTATATTTTTTTATGTAATTTGATACTTTTGTTTTTAGTTTATACCGGCAGGGGGGGGGGAGAGAAGGGGAGGGAGGGAGGGAGCGAAAGAGGGAGGGAGGGAGGGAGGGAGCGAAAGAGGGTTGGAGGGAGGGAGGGAGGGAGGGGGGGGGGGAAGTTAATTTTTCGTCAAACATTTTTAAAGGAATAATTATAGGTACACACCAACACCTATGTCGACAATATAAGATCTATCTATCTACCCACCAACCCACCCAACCATCCATTCATCCACCCATCCATCCACCCATCCATCCATCTATCATAAGTTGTTTCAGACCAAAGTTGTGAAGGAGCGGTGATCAAGTTCCCAGGTGAGGTCCTCTGGCAGTACACGAGGAGCGGGGGGTGTGGTTGCAAGTGGGGGTGAGAAGCTCGGGTAACAGGAGGTAGGGGGAAGAGGGGCGGGGGAGCGGAGGGTAGGGGGAAGAACGGGGAAGCCAGGAAGAGGGGAGATGTGGGCGAGAAGCGGTAGGCGAGGCGCGGGGAGGAGGGGGGACCTTTACTACCTCGGCTACATGTAAACAAACACAGGTGGGGTACTCGAGAGGCGGGAGGGAGGGAGGGGTTATGAATGAATGGGGGAGGGGGTGCGGGTGGGGGAGGGGGAAGGATGGCCGGGCCCTACCTACCAGCCTGTAGTTCCCGGGGTTCATTCGGTCACACACACACACACACACACACACACACACACACACACCATTGTTTATTGTGTTGAGATGTATCAAGTAAAACATGTATATGGAACAAGTAACAAGATCACTAGACTAAGGTTAGGATATAAGTACCTATGGCAGTATGTCCCTCAGGTGACCTCAAACTCTGTAATCCTTTTTTTTGCGCTACCGTTCACAGGAGGAGTTTGGAGTGCACAATAAACTAGCTGTTGTCTACGGGAAAATACAGCCACCACCACCACCCCTGAACCACCTCCCCCCACACACCCACTCCCCCCACACACCCCCTCCCCCACACAGCTGTTCAAGAGTTTTGTTTTAGTCTCGCTGAAGGGAATTGTAAACAAAATATTTAGCACAAACAAATATGTTCCTTTACCACCACCCACAGAGAGAGAGAGAGAGAGAGAGAGAGAGAGAGAGAGAGAGAGAGAGAGAGAGAGAGAGAGAGAGAGAGAGAGAGAGAGAGCCATAAAACCCTAGAATAAAAATAATAAAAATATCGAACCTAGGTACTCCCAGGTTTACAAGTCGAGAGCGTCTTCCACTTCGCCACAAGACATTAACTGTATCCGTGTCACATTGTTCACCTTGGCTGGCCGTTAAGTGAGGTAGTGTACAACGTGTGGGGTGTGGTGGTACATGTACAGTTTTTTTAGTTAACAAATTTATTGACAAAGCTTAGAGTATAGTTTGCCTATTCTGAGTAATTCAGTTGGGTCTTGACACTGAGGGTGGGATCACTGTTCACTGCCACGCAGGACAGAGGTCCATACACAAAGAAATACATCATAGTCATTAACAGTATATATAGGTCAGAGTCGTGTGGGTGATGTCACTGTTCACTGCCACACAGGACAGAGGTTCATATACAGTAGAAGTCATATTCTGTTTGGGGACTAATTGGTGTGGGGTAGAAAATTTAGGATAGACAGCAAGATGTACAGGTGTTCCTAGGGGATGTTGAGAGAGAGAGAGAGAGAGAGAGAGAGAGAGAGGATTATGGTCTCTCTCTCTCTCTCTCTTCATTCCTTTCTTCCTTTGACACTCCTCTATTCTCTTCCTTCTCCTCTTCACCCACTCCTTCCTTCTCTTTGACTCAATCCTTTCCCACTCTCCCCCTTCCCCAATTCCCTCCCCCCCCCCCTGTTCCCCACTCTCTCCTCTCCCTCCTCAGTTCCTTCCGATTCTCCCCCTTCCCTTCCCACTCCTCCCGATTCTCCCTCTCCCCCGTTCCCCTTCCTCCCCCTCCTCACTCCTTCCGATTCTTCCCTTCCCCCCTTTACCTCTGCTCCCCCCCTCCTCCTCCTCACTCCTTCCGATTCTCCCCTTCCCCTACCACTCTCTCCCTCCTCCTACTCCTCCCCCACTTTCACTCCTTCTCCTCCTCCCCCACTCTCCCTCCCTCCCTCCTCCCTCACCCCCTACCCCAGCAACGCGCGCACACCAGCAGATCAGTATCGGGAAGGGGAAACCAACACTCACAGCTACCTGCAGTACTGCTGTTCTCGCTACTGCTGTGCTGCTGTTTTTCTCCCTGCTGCTGTTACTTCCTACCTATAGCTACTGCTGCTCTGTTATTGTTGATGGAGTATATTGGGTTAATTTTTCACCTGCTGTTAATTATACTTCTACTACTATTATTACTAGGATTACTACTAGGATTACTATTATTACTACTACTAGGATTACTACTCTTACTATTTCTACTAAAACAACAACTACTACTACTACGACTGTATATACAAGACACCTATATAACTTTCCACGCCACAACATGAACAGAACACGTCAAACATTGCTCTCATTCTTGGACAGGTCAAGAGAGGTCACTGGCACTCCCATTCCCACACCTTATATCAAAGGTTCATCACAAAGTTAAAAAAATGTCAAGCAAGGTCAAAGGTCATTCATATGTGACCTAAATCAGAGATGGGGGCGATCGTGGAGGTAGAGGCTCTCTTGGAGGTGGACGACATCTTGGAGGTTGAGACCATCTTGAAGGTAGAGGCCATCTTGGAGGTTGAGGCCATCTTGGAGGTTGAGGTTATGTCCCTTGGAGGTTGAGGCCATGTCCCTTGGGGGTTGAGGCCATGTTCTAAGGAGGTTGAGGCCATGTCCCTTGGAGGTTGAGGCCATGTCTCTTGGAGATTAAGACCATCTTGGAGGTTGAGGCAATCTTGGAGGTAGAGGCCATCTTGGGGGTTGAAGCCATCTTGAAGGTTGAGGCCATGTCCCTTGGAGTTAAGGCCATGTACCTTCGAGGTTGAGACCATCTTGGAGGTCGAAACCATCTTGGAGGTTGAGGCCATCTAGGAAATTG